>JABUQX010060991.1:27500-30000 GCA_015478945.1 Trachelipus rathkii | reverse complement strand
ACCCGTTCGGTATGACAAATTTCAGGAAAATTTAAAAACTCTCTCCTAATGCTGATATTAAATCATCCAAAAATTATAAAAATGGGTGTGCGATAATAAGTCTGTGGGTCGGAAGTAGGAAGTTGGGTCTATATTTTTTGAATTTGTTAATTCTTGGTACAGCAATTTCAATACTCAGTTCAGATTCAGATGCGTTTACACCTTCTTAAAAAATCAGCTGAAATTCTAATGTTGCATTTTCTCTGATGGCTTCAAGTTTAGTCTTAACTAATGGACTTACGAGATTTGTTCCTGGAAGCGACGAATTATATAAAATTAATTTAACTTCTGCACTTTATATTATTAACGGATATGATGCCTAAAAATTTTTAGCATCTAGAAAATTTCAGGGGGGGCCATGGCCCCCCTGGCCCCCCCTAAATACGCCACTGGGAACAAGTGTATAAATATATAAATATTTAGGATTTATGTTGAATGAAAAGGGAACGGATGATGCAGAATGTAGTAGGAAAGCTGTGAATGATAGAAAGGTATCTGGTGCAATTAAATCCTTGATGGATGTAAAGGGACTAAATCTTGAGCGCGATAGGGTTTTGCATGAGAGTATGTTTTTACCTATGTTAATGTATAATAGTGAGACTATGGTCTGGAATAAGAGGTATAGATCTAAAGTACAATGTGTTCAGATGGACAATCTTAGGGACGTGTTAGATGTGAGATGAATTGATAAAATGAGGAATGAACTAATTAGGAAGTTGTGTGGTGTGAAGAAAGTCGTAAATGAAAGAATAAACGAGAGTATATTGAGATGGTTTGGTTATATGGAAAGGATGGATGATAATCGGTTGGTTAAGTGGCGAGTGTGCTGGGAATCAACTGGCTGGGAGACAGAAGAAAATGTGTATTGAGTCAGTAAAGGAATGTCTGATTAGGAGAGGAGAGAATAGGCAGAGCGTGAAGAAAGGTTTGCCATAACAGGAGTGAATGGCGTGTTTTTGTGAGAGGGTATGTTTGTGGGCTTTTCCCAGGGGATGAACCCCACATTGACGAGATACAACAGTGAGGGTCCTTCGCAGCCTCGTGAAGCCTTAGGGTAGATATTTCTGATTGCGACGAGTTCTCACTGGGGGTATAAGGGGGATGGTAAAAGAGGGGCATTCTTTTCGACTTGCGTCATGTTTTTCTGCTACTTTTCTGTTTCGGTGTATGCTGCTCACCTCACCTTCAATCTGAGGATAAATGTAAGATAATATATATATATATATATAATATATATATATATTAATATATATTATATATATAATATATATATATATATAAATATAAATATATATATATATATATATATATATATATAATATATATATATATATATATATATATATATATACTATATATATATTTATGTTATATATATATATTATATATAATATATATTATATATATTATATATATATATATATAATATATATATATATATATATTATATATATATATATATATATATATATATATTATATATATATATATAATATAATATTATATATATAATATATATATATATATATATATATATATATATATATATATATATACTAATAGAATAACACCTAATTTAATAAACAATAACTCTCTCCAGTATATTATAAAGAAAACGATAAAGAATACTGCAAATAATTTATTTCCCAATGCCATCAATCTATATTTTATATTATAGTATATTATAAAGCTAACAATATATAGAAAAAAAAGAGGAAGAAAGCAAATTAATATCAAGCCATTGAAACTGAGCTCATGATTCCTATTCGTGAAGCGCTTTCGGATTGTGAGAGTAGTAACGTTGTGTACCGATATCAGTGTTTGAAAGTGGATGGAACGCCGCTTATATCGGATACACAACGAATACGCTGAACATGAGAAGGTCGCAACATAAGTATAAGCCAAGTAAAGAATTTCAACATTTTTAAGAAGAACACCACAAAAATCCCGATAACAACATAAAAGAAAGCCTATCCAACATACAGTAATAAGAAAATTTAAAAAAAAAATTTGATTTTTATGAATTGCGCCTCGGAGAATCATTGCTCTTAAGGAAACATAAGCCAATGATAAATATGATATATATAATGAAATTCTAATTTTTTAAAAATCTTTAAATAATAATAAAAAAGGCAATGTACATTAAACTTTGTAACTTTTTAAAACTGTTAGTTTTATTTATTTGAAGATGTCCGAAGTATACGGACGAAAGCTCGGAACAGTAATTAAATCAGTAGTTTTATTTTACTCTAGAATAATTTCAAAGAAAATTTCTTCAGGAGAAAGAAATATTTTCAGGAGGCTCGAAAAAGCAACAAAATCATATGTTAAAATAAATGCTAAAATTGAGTTTTAGAAATAATAATAATAATAATAATAATAATAATAATAATAATAATAATAATAATAATAATAATAATAATAATAATAATAATAATAATAATAATAATAATAATAATTA
>JABUQX010060991.1:12500-22500 GCA_015478945.1 Trachelipus rathkii | reverse complement strand
AAGTGTTAGTATTGAGACATAGAGAATATAGTTGAACGAGGGGGGCGGGGTCAGCAAGGAAGCACACTCTCCCTCAAAACTCGGGGAGGAATGGCATCCGGGCCACCCGCCCTTCCTAACTTTCGTAGATTTCAGGAGCCCATGCACCGATCAATGTAATCACAGGCAAAGGGCATAGGACACCTGAGAGGAGAAGGAGGAGGATGAGGAATACCAATCGGTCAGGGTTGCAGTTAGACGGGAAACAGGAGGCCCGAAGAAGAATTGGCCTTTTCAGTTGAGAATTAGCCTACAGAACCATCAGGATCGAATAAGAGGAGGAAAGGAAGATTTACAGAAGTTGTTAGAGATGTTTTTTGGCCAGAGGCCAGAAAGATTTGTCAGTAGGTGAAGGAAATCCAAGGAGGTTAGCGCACTTTCGTTGATGAAAGGCCGGCTTTGCTCGTCGAAGAGTATTCCTGCAACGATTCTAGCTGAATGAAAATTAGCAAGAGTGATAGGAGAACGAGAATTTTTTCACTCTCCGACACGCGCTGTCTCTAGCCTGAATGGCCAGAGAACAAGCACGATCGAACCATGGATTATGAGGAGAGAAAGATTTAATCGAAGAAGGAATGAACCTGCTCATCCCATCAACGATTACAGCTGCCACCTTATCGGCAGAAGTCGAAGCGTCACCAGAGACAAAGCAGTCATTCCAGTTTAGTTAGCGTAGAAGCAACGCAAGGCCCCCCAATTCAAGACCCGATCAAAGTGCCAAGAAAAAACGCGTGGGCAGGATGGAGCTTGTTGGAAGCGAAAGTATTAAAAATTTAGAGATATAGGTTTGTGGTCAGATTACCAATAGGAGCGAAGGTGGTGTAATTATAGAGAGAAGGACTAGTGGTGAAACATAGGTCAAGTGTGTTCAAGAATTGGTTGGGACGATCCGGAATGTGTGTGGGTTCTTTATTTAGTTGCTTCAGATCGTTGAGAATGCTAAATGATTCGCCTCCTCCCGCCTAAATCAGTATGAGAGGATCCCAAACCAATTAAAGTGTTGTGTCATTGAAATCCACCCTAAATAGAGGACCTCAGTATTTGGATAAGAAGATATAACAGTCTCGTGAGAGTAGTAAGATATTCAAAGAAAGAGTGAAAATCTGTTCTGTTTGGAGGGAAACAGTAGCAGAAGCACAAGATTATTGTAGTAGAAGGAAGAAGATTTTAAGCCACAGAACATCGAAGTTAGGAGATTCAGATTCACGTGCTGAGACGTTTACAGGAAGTGTTTATGTTTCACATAGGCACAATACTCCAACCCTTTAGACGGAAATTATGAAAAAAAAAGTTAATAGTTAGATATATTAAACGAGTTAGAGGATGAATTCTTAGCAATCAGTGTCTCAGACAAGAGCAAAAGGTAAGGGTTAGAGTTAGAGAGGTGGTATTCCACGGATGCAGAGTTAGAGTGTAAGCCCGGATGTTGGTAAAGTCGATAGAAAAGCCCGCGCCTGCGCAAATCTGCCATCGCACACGCACACAAACCACAACAACAAAAACAACAGAAAAAAACACAACATGTATATGTGTATATATATATATTATATATATATAATATATATATATATATTATATAAAAATAATATATATATATATATATATATATATATATATATATATATTAAATTATATTATATGATCTTATCTTCATCTACCTCCTATCCCCATATTGGGGGTGGGGTGAGCATCATACACCGGAACAGCAAAATAGTAGAAGAATATGACGCAAGTCGAAAAGAAACCATCCACTTACCGTCCCCTTTGTACCTTCAAGTGCAAACTCGTTGCAGTCAGAAAAATCCACCCTAGGGTTTCACGAGACCGCGAAGGACCCTCACTGTTTTATCTCGTCAATGTAGGGTTCATCCCCTGGGCAAGGCCCACAACTATACTCTCTCACAAAACTCCGCCATTTCACTCACCTTTATTATAGGGCACTTTTTTTCTCGCCTCTGCCAAACTCACATTCTTCTCGTTCAGACATTCATTTACTGACTCAATCTAATCCCTGGCCGGTCGATTCCCAGCATACTAACTACTATACATCTACTTAACCAACCGACTATCAACTATCCTTTCCATATGACCAAACCATCTCAATGCACTCTCGTTTAATCTTTCATTTATACCTTTCTTCACGCAACACAACTCTCTAATGAGTTTATTCCTCATTTTATCAATTCTTCTCGCACCTAACACGCCCCTAAGATTGTCCATCTGAACACATTGTACTTAGATCTATACTTCTAATTTCATACCAAAGTTTCACTACTATACATTAATAGGAGTAAGAACATACCTTCATGCAAAACCCTAGCGCACTCAAGACTTTACATCCACAAAGAATATAATTGCACCAACCATCTTCCTAACATTCACAACTTTCCTATTACACTCTGAATCATCCGTTCCCTTTCCATCCAAATATATCCTAAATATTTAAACTCTGACACTTGATCCAGTTGCTCACCATCTAACATAGCTTCACACCGCGGGCTCTTCTCACTCACTACATAACCTTCTCTTATCTACATTTACTTTCAAACCTCTCCTTTTACACATCTTGCCAAACCCCTCTACCAATCCTCTCAAACTCTCCAGATTCGCCACACAAAACCAAATCATCTGCATATAATAAGTAGGGCACCCTCCACTCTCTTCCATTCTTCATCATTCAAACACCTTCCTTTGCCACCCCACCTCCAATTCTTTCATAGCCCAATTCATATACAAGTTGAATAACCAATGAAATTTAAAACATCCCTGCTTTACTCCGCTATTTATATTAAACCAATTGCTTTCTACTCCATTTATTCTTACACACGCTTCACTATCGTCATACATACTTTTGATTCATGCAGAAGCCAACCACAAGACACATATTCACTAACACTCCATAAGAGCTTCTACTATTAATCCTATCATAAACGCCTGTTGCAACAATGCCATAAAACTAAAGATACACATTTTGATTCTTTTCTCTCTCTTTTTCCTCCAATCATTTGTTTTCAAGTGTTCAAAAATTTGAATCCACACCTCCTCTATCACATCTGAATGCACATTGCTCTTCACCAATCAGTCTCTCAGTCACTCGACGTACGCTTTCAATGAAAATACTAGTACATATCTTCCCTACAGCACTCAATAAACTAATTACCCTATATATATATATATATATTGTAGTCTCTCTCTCTCTCTCTCTCTCTCTCTCTCTCTCCTCTCTCTCTCTCTCTCTCTCTCTCTCTCTCTCTCTCTCTCTCTCTCTCTCTCTCTCTCTCTTCTCTCTCTCACTCTCTCTCCACACGTATCCCTTCCTTCTCCGCACATTTTAGGTTATTTTTCTTTTTATGCCTTCATTCAACTTTCGTCTTTACCGACATTTAATATTTACTAGCGCATGCGATTCTTTACCTAATGTCTTTTGGGGGCTATCCCTCACGATTTCTATTTCTGTTACTTAAATGCTTGTAGGGGTTTGTAGTACTGTTTGGTCGTCTTTCGGAGATATATTCAGCGCAGCCTTCTCCGTTTTCATCACTCTGCTCAGAACTCCGGTCAAGCAATGTTCGTTCTTCTCTTGCTCTTTGTTGTGCTTCAGTATTTTGGTCCATCTGCGACGTCATCACTATCGTGTTATTAACCAGATTTTCAATAGTTTTAAAAGTGCGTTCAAAATATAAAATTTCTTTAAAAGGGAAAAATGCTTGTAACAGTGTGTAATTATTCATGATAGTATTATTTTTATATATAATTAGTTTTAAGTTAAGAAAATGTAAATTCGTCACGTCCCCTTGGTCAAAATTTTTTCAGCTTTTAAATACTTTGTATTTATTTATAAATTTATTATTATTAATATTATTTTTATTGTTGTTATTTTATTATCAAATATTATTTATATTTTTATTTTTATATAGGTTTCCTGTATCGCGTATTGTATTTATATTCCGATTTTGTGAATAAACTTGGAAAGCATCTTTCTTTGGACGTTCCTAAGTAGGCCCCAAAGAGCCTATAATATATATATATATATATATATATATATATATATATAATATATATATATAATATACATCTAAAAATATATATACTATAGACATTATATACTATATATATAAAAAATATAATATCTGCGTATATTTATATATATATATATATATATATATATATATATATATATATTATATATATTTATAAAAGTTATTAGATAAATATGTAATATTTATTTTTATTTATTTTTATACATATATATTATATATATTATATAATATATATATATATATATATATATATATATATATATAGTATATAATATATTATATATTATATATATATATATATATATATATATATATATATATATATATATATATATATATATATATATATATATATATATATATATATATATATGATATATAAATATATTTATACTTATATATATATATATATATATATATATAGGCTTAGAAGATCGTTTAGTAAGGTAAACAATGTTATCCTTTTTTAAAATGATTACTCGAAAAATTAAGCACAAAAAACACTAAAAACACAAAGCTTCGAGATGTTTATTTTCGAAGAATACGTAGTTGCCATTAAGATTAATGTCGTGTAGAAAAATATGAGTTTTTGAATTATTAAAAACAACTATTTTTCTTGCTCGAATTTAAAATAGAGAAATATTAGATGATAGTTTCTTCTCGAAGGACACAACCACAAAACCTTCTCGCAATTTTCTCTCTTCCCATCGTATGGATTTTAAAGATAGGAATATTTCTACAGTTAACACAACAACCCTGCAGTTCAGTTATACATGAAATGGTGCTAATAATAATAATAATAATAATAATAATAATAATAATAATAATAATAATAATAATAATAATAATAATAATAATAATAATAATAATAATAATAATAATAATAATATTATTATTTATTATTTTATTTTTTATTACTAATAATAATAATAATAATAATAATAATAATAATAATAATAATAATAATAATAATAATAATAATAATAATAATAATAATAATAATAATAATAATAATAATAATAATAATAATAATAATAATAATATCTGATATGAACGCTTCTATATTTATAAATAAAGTTGTAATGACCAGTTTTGGAAATTAAACTATTTTTATAATAATATTTTATCGGAATGTTTTTAAAAGTTAATTATATATATATATAAATATAAATATATATATATATATATTTATATTATATATATATATATATATATATATATATATATATATATATATATATATATATATATATATATATATATATATATATATATATATATATATATATATATATATTATTATATATATTATATATTTATTATATATATAATATATATATATATATAATATATATATATTATTTATAAATGTAAATATATATATATATTATATATATATATATATATATATATATATATAGGTCTATTTTGAATATTGGTCTTGTTGGTTTATATTATATTATACTCCATTGAGGATAAGGCTTCTCTCTTTTCTTTGTAAGAGGAATAAATCCTTCATGTCTTCCGATCATAATAGGTACGACATCTGTTATGATTCCAGATTCATTTACAAAATTCAGATTAAAGCTTTTTAAGTTAAGACTGCCATCAAACTTTCGAGGATGTTTCATCCTTTTGTAGTTCCATTTATGCGCTCTAACCTAACCTAACCTAACCTAACCTAACCTAACCTAACCTAACCTAACCTAACCTAACCTAACCTAACGTAACCTAACCTAACCTAACCTAACCTAACCTAACCTAACCTAACCTAACCTAACCTAACCTAACCTAACCTAACCTAACCTAACCTAACCTAACCTAACCTAACCTAACTACAAGCCTAAATTAACTTTTAAATAATCTCCAAAATTTTATCAATATCATACACAAATTCAGTCAATTATGCTGTCTCAGTCATATCCCTGCTTTTATCAACAATAATGGGGTATTAAACGAACTTGGTCTTATAAAGTGAGAGAATATACTATGTCCGATGCCTTATCTTCAATTCTTTTGGAAAGTTATTCCCGATATGCTGACTTTTGGAAAAAAGATGTTTTTGATGATGATGATGACTGCAGTAGTAGGATAGCAACTTGCGCAACCCCCTCTGTCCAAAAAGAGGTGGTCGCGCAAGTTGCTATCCTACTACTGACTCCATCGTCTAAAATGGATTTAATTTAGAATGTTATTTTCATGATATAATAAAGCTTGCCTTTACACTGGCTTCACTTTCAACATTTTGTATTTTAATTATAATTTCTTTTGTATTCCAGTCTTGTGTAATTTATTAGGGAAAGCAATATAAATCTATAGGCTATATTTAATATTTTTGTATAAAAAAAAAATCTTATATTTTTGGGTAGTTGGCGGGCTGGAAAATGGGATGGCGAATCTCATTATGAGTTGAAGCACACTGAATTAATGTCATAGTGTTGAGCCAAGAGTTCGGCTTTAGTAGAACCTAATTCAACAATGGTTTTGTCGTGAGAAGAAATATGGAGAAGGAATGACGATAAAAGTAAAGTTTGTGTGGTCATTTTAAGCAAACTGTCAGAAAGAGCGCGATGATGAGGAATGATTTCTGCATTTAGGCTATTATGGAGAAAAGGATTTTTATTATCAAGAAGAATATACATTTTGATTGATTCAGGAAGAAGAAAAGTATTATGAATTGTTAGAATTTGAAGTAGAAGGGTAGTCGAATTCGCAATGACACTTTAGATAAGGTTATTGCCACGAATAACATGAAAACAAGCAAGTTTTTAAACAAATTTACTAGTTTTCGATGAAAAGAATGAAAACCAGTTGCATTTTTCAATGAAGGAGAATATTCCCTCCGTTACGCATTGAGCGCACCCCGAAAGATCCTTCCAAACAAAGCAATAATCAACACAATGGAAGTCAAAGAACAACGACTCTATGTCTAACCAGGAAACAAAAATAAAAATTCCAAACAAAGCCGAAGCCAAAGCCAAAGCCAAAGCCAAAGCCAAAGCCAAAGCCAAAGTCAAAGCCAAAGCCAAAGCCAAAGCCAAAGCCAAAGCCAAAGCCGAAGCCAAAGCCAAAGCCAAGGCCAAAGCCAAAGCCAAAGCCAAAGCCAAAGCCAAAGCAGAAGCCGAGGCCGAAGCCGAAGCCTAAGCCAAAACAAAAGCCAAAGCCAATGCCAAAGCCAAAGCCAAAGCCAAAGCCAAAGCCAAAGCGAGGGCCAAAGCCGAAGCCAAAGCCGAACGGCAAACAAAGCCAAAGCCCAAAGCCAGCCCAAAACCAAAGCCGAAGCCAAAAGCCAAAGCCAAGCGAAGCCGAAGCCGAAGCCGAAGCCGAAGCCAAAGCCAAAGCCAAAGCCAAAGCCAAAGCCGAAGCCAAGCAAGGCCAAAGCCAAAAGCCAAATCAAAGCCAAACCAAACAAGCCAAACCAAAGCCAAAGCCAAAGCAAAGCCGAGCGAAGCCGAAGCGAAGCCAAAATAAAAGCCAAGCCAATTGCCAAAGCGAAGCCAAGCCAAACCAAAGCCAAGCCATAGCCAAAGCCCAAAGCCATGAGGCCGTAGCCAAAGCCAAGGCCAAGGCAAAGCCAAAAGCCAAATGCCAAAGCCCAAAGCAAAGCCAAACCGAGGCCGAAGCCGAAGCCAAAGCCAAAGTAAAAGTCAAAGCCAATGCCAAGGCCGAAGCCGAAGCCAAAGACAAAGACAAAGACAAAGACAAAGACAAAGAGCAAAAGCCAAAAGCCGAGGCGAGGCCAAGCAAAGCCAAAGCCAAGCCAAGCCGGAGCGGCGAGGCCGAGCCGAAGCCGAAGCAAGCCAAAGCCAAAGCAAAGCCAAAAGCCAAAGCCAAAGCAAGCCGAGGCCGGAGCCAAAGCCAAAGCCAAAGCCATAAGTAAAACGCCAAAGCCAATGCAAAGCCACAGCCGAGCGAAGGCCAACTAAAGATTAAAGACAAAGCCAAGCCGAGCCGAGCCAAAGCAAAGCAAAGCCAAACCAAAGCCCAGATGAGGTTTAACAATGCCAAGGAGAAGGATCGAATTGTTAAGAAAGGTGTAATCAGAATATCAGGATCTTAGTATTCGTGGCTACTTTTCACTTTTTCTACGAATAAACATGATTCGGAACGAGCTTTTATTTTTAGGCTAATGTAAAAATTAGTGAGCTTTAAAAATGTGTTATAAACGTGGTCTATTACACACCACACACACACACATACACACAACCACACACACACACACATATATATATATATATATATATAATATATCATATATATATATATATATATAGTATATATATATTATATATATACTATATATATATATTATATTATATATATATAGGCTCATGTTAATAAATCATTACGTTTTCTCTAACTCATAAAATTTTAGGTTAAATTTTTACCAATTAGTTTAAAATTTTTAAAATGTTTGCTAAAAAAATTACTTATATTAATGGTAATATATTTAATGTAAAGTTGAAGTTTTATAATGTCAACATTACATTCCTTTTTTATAATATATTATAATATTATATAATATATATATTTATATATTATATACTATATAAATATATAATTATATATTATAATATTATATATATTAATATTATAGTATATAATTATATATATTATATATATTTAGTATCATTATATATAGATATATTAATATATATATACGTTGTATGTATGTTTAAATTTCTGCAATATCCTTAATATTATTTTCAATAGATTTTTTCCATTTCTTTTACTCACGCATACTCACCAAATACATTGAATCAATCACTTTTATGTCCGATTCTTTTTGTTTATTTAGTTTTATTATTTAAAAAACACTCCATCGTACTTTCCACAGTCATGTTTTGTTCACCAATGCATAGTGGATTAATTATCACACAAACCTGTGAAATAAATTTAATTTATTTTAACACAAATTGAGAACTTTCCTAATTTAATGCAATATAACTAATCTACCCATAATCTTTAACCTTAATTAACCTTACCTAACTAAGTATAACCTAACCATACCTAACCTAACCAACCTAACCTAACCTAACTACCATAACCTAACCTAAACCAACCTAACCCTAACCTAACCCAACCTAACCCTAACCTACCTAGCCTACCTAACCTAACCTAAACCATAACACCTAACCTAACCTAACACCTAAACCATAACCTTAACCTACCAAACCTAACCTGACATAATCATAACGTTACATAACGTAAACTAACCTAAGTAATCAAATTCAAATTAAAAATAATGATTTATGTTACCTCCCGCAAGTAGTTATTGAGTTTAACACACACTGGTTGACAAATATTTAATCCTCTTTGTTAATTTAATGCTAATTAAATCCCATAAGAAACATAAATAACAATTAATTAAACTAATGAAGAACAATCTGAACATTTTTTTAGCACCAATATATATTAATTAGAAAATTGTTTAAAAAACTTAAAATATAACATAAAAAAATTAAAAAGAAAAGAATTAAAAAGTTTATCGAAGCTCACCAATACTGTAATATTGAATAAATCTTACTTCTCTTTCATTGGTCTAAATTTTACTTTATCATTATTAACAAACTTCACCAAAGAACGTAAAAAAAAATTAAAACATGACATATTATCATAATATATATTATATATATATATATAGATAGACTTATAATATCATATATAATATATATATATATATATATATATTATTATTATGATATATATATATTATATATTATATATATATAATATAATATTATATATCATCAGTGCGAGTGTGTAAAACTTGCCGTGGAGGGCTGCAGGTATATACAATATATATGTATATATATATATATATATAGATATATTATAATATATATATTATATAATATATAATAATTATATATATATATAAACAATCTCGTTAAAATAATTATATTATGTTGTGTGGAATA
>JABUQX010060991.1:0-7500 GCA_015478945.1 Trachelipus rathkii | reverse complement strand
ATTCCAACAGATTTTCTTTTCCCGAGCTATTGCTAGTTTTTGAGAATGAGTTGTATTTTAAACCAAATATCACCTATATTATATATATATTATATATATATATATATTATTATATATATATATATTATATATATATATATTATTATATAAATATATATATATATTATGTATATATATATATATATATATATCATATATATATTAATTTATAATATATATATATTAAATATTGCATAATAATCGCAATTATATAAGATGTTAAGAAAGTAACTTATAATGGAGGTAAGAATTAACTAACCTTCTCCGGGATGAACCACCCGCAATGTTAGCTGAACTGAGGAACAAATGCATTGTTACCGGTGCCGTTACGACTGAGCATCCTCAACCCAAAAAGTTGATTCAAGAACATTAATAAAAGCAACCGAGCTTCCCGTCAAGGCACATCACCAGGTGTCCAGCCTGTCCTATCCCTCGTTCTTTAATAACATGTAGTATAAATATTGCATAATAATCTCAATTATATAAATGTTAAGAAAGAACAGTATCTAATGGGAGGTAAAGCAATTAATTTCCTTCTTGGATTGAACCACCGCTTGTTGCGAATGAGGACAACGAGTTTATAAAATATTTTATCAGATTTTAAATTATATGTAGATTCATTTCGATTAACAGATAGACTTGTTTTTTCAAAATTACCTAAACGCTCCTCTCAATGCTCAAAATGTGTTTATTCTTACACGGTTATTATCGCATTTAGTAATGTTTAACATGTTTTTCTTGTGCTGATTCTCATTTCTTAATGGTTCGCAGAAGAAAAAAAAAGTACTGTTTGCCCCGTTCAATGAAGTCAATTAATTCTTTGATCAGATTACTTAGAACGCTTCTTTTGACCGGTGGAAAAATAAAGAAGTACCTTTATTAAGCTCTAATATAATATATATATATATATATATATATAATATATATATATATATATGAATATATAATATTATATATATAATATATATATATATATTATAATATATATATATATACTATATATATAATATATATTAATTATAGTTATATATATATATATATATAGTATATATATATATATAATATATATATATATATATATATATATATATATATATATATATATACTATATAGATATATATAATAGATATATATATACATATATATATATATATACTATTATATATATATATAATTATATATATATATATATATATATAATAATATATAATATATATAATATAATATAATTATATATATATATTATTATTATAATATAAATATATATATATATATATATATATTATATATATATATATATCACATATGGCCAGACTTCAGAAAGAAACATGCATGTATCTAAAAAGTATAGCAGGCCTACAGATAAAATAATGACATTTTGAATTCCAGCGAGCAATTCATGGAGAGACAGAAACTTTTAAACAAAAAATGTATTTTGATTCTTTTTTTTTATTAATAACACCTTAAATATTAGTATCATCTTAGATCTGGCAGCGTATTCTCTGAGTAAGATTCCGTTTCTGCAATATAAGGAGCGTCAGAGTTGCCAAAAATTATTTTTTTATCATGTTCGTGGAGAAAATTGTTTTTTTTTTATTTTTTTAAAAATTTTTTTTTAGGGGGCTCAACCGACGCGGGACAGATGGAACGAAGCCTCTCGTCGTCCCCCAGATAGGCCGACGAGAGTTACCCGTGTTCGTTTAGTAAAAAAAAATTAAATTTTGGCAATCTGGCGCTCCTTCTCTACCTTCCAAAAACGATACTTATCATAGTTTTGCAAATTTTTTAAGAATTTAAATTTTTTTAAAATTGTTATTTTTTTATTTAGTTTTTTTTTTTTCATTTCATCCATAAAAATGTCTCCTTGATTAACAAAATTATTTACTTTTCATATAGCTTTCATATTTTTAGTAATGCATTGTTCTATCTGAAGCTTACCTATATATATTAATATAATATATATATAAGTATATACTATATATATTATATTATAGTATTAATATATATATAATATAGTATATTATATATATATATATATATATATATATATACTTACACAAGAATATATATATATTATATATTATATATATATTATATATATATTATATAATATATATATTACATATATTATATATTATAAGATTGCATAATAATCGCAATTATATACCTATGTTAAGAAAGAACATATAATGAAGGTAAAGAACTACTACCTCTCCGGGATTGAACACCGCCATGTTGCGACTTAGGACAATATACCCGGTGCGTTCGACTGAGCTATCCTCAACCAAAAAAAGTTGGATTCAAAGAACAGTATAAAGCAACGAAGCTTCCCGTCAAGCGACATCAACAGGTGTCAGCCTGTCCTATCCCTCGTCTTTATATTGTAATGTTAATATTGATAATATCTCAAATTATATAATTGTTAAAAGAAAAGAACTATTATGAAGGTTAATAGAATTAATTTCTTCGCGGGATTGAACCACCGCTTTGATTGCGAAATGAGACAACGAGTTTATAAAATATTTTATCAGATTTTAAATTTATTAGATTCGATTTCGATACAAATAGATTTTTTTTTTCAAAATTACCTAAACGCTCTTTTCAATGGCTCAAAATGTGTTTATTCTGACACGTTTATTATCCCGTTTAGTAATGTTTACATGTTTTTCTTATGCTGTATTCTCATTCTTATTGAGTCGCAGAAGAAAAAAGATAGTGACTGTGCCCGCTTCATGGAGTCCATTAACTTTCATTTGTTCGTTACTGAACTTGCTTCTTTTTGTCATGACCGGTGAAAAAATATAATAAGTAGCCTTATAAACTTATTATAATATATATATATATATATATTATATATATATATATATATATATATAATATATATATATAATATATAATATAATTATATATATAATTATATATAATAATATATATAATGGCAGACTTTCAGAGCCCCGGGAGAGACAGTATGAGAGAGAGAGATCCCGGGCGGAAATGCCCAAGCACCCGTCCGTCAACCCCAGCCTTTATCGACCGTACAGGCCATTAAGCGGTCAGACAAATGAGAAGCAACATGCATGTATCTCTAAAAAAGTATAGCAGCTACAGTAAAAAATGACATTTTTAATTCACGAGCGATTTATGGAGAAACTTTTAAAAAAGAATTGTGTATTTGGGTATTATAATAGTTTATTAAATAAAACACTTAAAATATTAGTATCATCTTAGACTGCAGGCGTTATCTCTAAGTAAGATTCCGTTTCTGCAATATCAAGGAGCGTCAAGAGTTGTGCCAAAAAATTACTTTTTTTTTATCAGATTGTTCTGACCTGAAACACCTCTGCTGTTTTATTCTTTTCCGTTATAATTTACTCCTTGATTCACTGGAGTCGAACACGGTGGACAGCATGGTGGATACGACTAGGTCTCCTCTCGTCGTCCCCCGATAGTGTTACCGAATCGCTCTTTACCCTGATGGCCTGTAATCAGTTCTAGTTAAAAAAAAATTAAATTTGCAACTCGGCGCTCCTTCTACTTTCCAAAATACGATACTTATCCATAGTTTGCAAAATATTTTAACAATTTAAACAAATTTTTAAAATTGTAAGTTCTTATGTAGCTATTTATTTCATTTAGAACTATTCAAGATCATTCCAACTTGTCTCCTGATATACAAAAAAGTTATTTACTTTCATCAGCTGTTACTAGTTTTTTTAGTTACATGCATGATGCTATCGGGAGTATTACCTATATAAATATATATATTATATATATATATATCTATTATTATATTATAATTATATATAATATAGATATTATATTTAATAATAAAAAAAAAAAAAAGACTTCTATTTACAAATTGAGAATTAATATATATATACTCAAGGGCGGCTCGTCGTACGAATTTATACGTGGTTACATCTGAAATTTCACACAACACAATCTAATTATATATATATATATAATATATATAGTATATTATACTTATATATAATATATATATATATAATAATTATATATATAATACATATGACAATATATACATATGCTATTATATAATTAATATTATATATATATATATAATATAATATATATATATAGCATATAGTACAAAATCATTAAATTTTTTCAATTTTAGTTACTTACCTATAAAGTAATGAAGTAACTGAATCATCAAATTTCTTTTATTTTAAAAAGAAAATCGGCTCGCCTTACTTTAGAATGAAGGCAAAACTTTTTCAATATTTCTGCGATTAAAATCACAAATATTAACGATAAAATTCTTTTCTACTGAGAGCATTGCTAATGCCGAAAGCCTGTCATGCCCCATCGTATTTCTCACAAAAGTCTTAATCCTTTTTAAATGAGAGAAACCACCGCTCAGCTTTCCATTCGTTTCATTGGCAATATGAATTTAGACTTTGTAATATTTTCTATCACATCAACATACTGTCTCGTCTAAGAGACTCAATCACTCACTTCTAAAATCAAGAAAGCTACTGTCCGGATACACTTGAACGAAATTCTCGAGTGCTGTAACTCAATTAATATAAATTCCAACTGCTGTAGCCTTTTTTTTTATGTGATAGGAGCGGGAACAATTTACACAGTTTCTATTAAGTTTTGGCAGGGAACAGTGAATTATAATGGCGCAAACATTCAGGTCGAATATAATGTAAGACAGCAATTACAATGACGTGTAAATTTTACAATCTGCTCTTTCATCTGACAAAATTATCGTGTCAGCATATTTCTATTTGACCTCTTCTACTTAACTGGAACATACCTTTCCTGCTTGCTCACCGATTGCTACATTGCAGCGCTCTCTTGAAAATTAACAATTTTCTCTTATGGATGAGAATTTCTCTCAAAGTTATCGAAGCAGATTCTTAATTCTGCTGGGTCACTGTTCTTCTTTTGAGTTTGACCATAAAGAATCTACGCTAGGCATTGATTTCTTGAAAAAATGAAACCAAATAATTAAAATTTATTACTCTCGAGAAACTTGACCAGTCCAGAGCCTGCAAGCGGAAAGTGTATTACATTCTTAACGTCTCCACATATTTTAAAAAACTTTAAGCATTCTAATATTTCTTTTTATTTAAAAACTGTATTTACTGCTCGCCTCTGCAATGGAACGAGTTCCCATCTTGTGGAAGTTGACATCAGTAATCGTCTCATATCTAACTAATCATTGTATCCAACACTGCTGATATCCTTGGGCTGTGGAAAAAAATGCACTATTAATGCTTAAGATAGCAAAAACACCATGCGTCGGACATTCTGCTTAATCTAAGCGCATTCAATTTATGCATCACTAAATTAAGCTGATGAGCATGACAATATAATTCAACAGCTTTTGGATTAATTTCTTCAACTTAGCACTACCAACCAAGTACGAACCTCCATAACGATATGCACATCATAAGGTCGTGCATATTAAATCTCATTATTCCTTGTGGGCATCTGATACCCATGTCCGATCGTCTCTTCTATTTGGACAGTACAGTAAGTGTTTTCCAGCGTCATGCTCCATGTTGGTCAATAGAATTCCAAAATCAGTTCTGTTGTTTTTCCGTAACAATATATCTAAAGATGACAACCATTTGGAATGTTGGAAACATCACTCGTTTCATCTGCAATGACAATAGAAAATCAGTTCAGAATCTCTTTACTATCTCTTACGTCTTACACCTCTATATCAAGCATAATCTTGTAGAAGTTCATCTGTATCTGTTTTCGCATTCCTTGAAGACAGTGGCCTTCTCTAGAATGACCTTAATACATTATCTAGCTCTGCATTGTAGAGTCACAGCCTTTGAAACACCGGGTAGTAGTTGAGAATCAAGTTTCGTTATTCACCTCTCCAATCCTCACTCACAATGCTCCATCATATAAATAATCTTATACTCGCTAAGTTTACCGTATAAAATTCAATATTCAATACCTATCTGTTCTTTAGACATTCTTATTCTTATTGTATTATTTATTCTTTACTCTCTGGTCTACCTTCTTAGCTAATGTATTTAAGTTCCAACAGGAGAGGCTTAAACTCTCATGTGTGACCTTTGTGTTCATGTTAATGTTGCTCTTAGATCAGCCAGATGATTATTATATCCTATCATACAACTCTCTTGTTTCTCCATCTTGTCTTCACAAACGAACAATAAACATGGAAACACATGCAAAGAATTTCTTTCCTCAAAACCACAATCCATTAGGATTTTGACATACATCAATAACAAAACTCAAGTAATGTCATTCTTATCATTAACATCTATCTATATATAAAGACTGGGTTTATCACCGCTAAATTTTTAAATTCCAGCTTCTCTTAAGCGAGAATACAAAGAAAGTCTTTTTAAATAAATCTGCAACTGAATCATCTCATGAAAAGATATATATATAAATATATATATTATATATAGAGTATTATCATTATTAGGTAATATTTTCTCACTAATCTTATGATGAGCAAATATATATATATATTATATAGCTAGACTCTTAATATATAACCCGTATATTATATAACGTATATGAATATATAAATTTTTTACTCACCGATGCAGTTTTATGTTTTGTATAAAAAAAGCATATAACTTACGTCCCTGCTGCCTATATACATCCTATATATAATAAATTAATATATATTAGTATATATATAATTTTATATTACTATTTGGTACTACTTAGCAGTAAACGATACTATACTTAGCATATACTATATATAATATTATATATATATATATATATCAATCTAAAATATAGTAAATAGCAACCTTGGTCTAACCTTATAGTACCGATAACGCTTCTTGACCACTCGACGCGACATTTAGATAACTCTATATATAACTATACTCGCCGGTATACTATAGACTTGATATACTATATATATATATAATATGTAAACGTAAGTGATTAACTATCTAGTATATACTCTATAACTAACATTAATATATATATAAATTACGATATTAAAGCCCCTAATAGTTCCACTTACATAATGATATTGATCCATCCACTATTTATTCTGGTTAATAAATATATATATAGGTAGTAAATATCGTATATATTATATATACGTAGTATTTTAGCCTAAATATATATATATATATATATTCAGCTAAGAAGTTATATTATATTATATTCAACGCATTTCTGAAGTGTCACAAATTTTGTCAGATTAAAAACTGAAAATTAAGGGTAAAATTAAAATCAGATTGACAAAATGTGTTAAATAAATTTAAGTCTAATAAGAGTGAAGCTTAAAACTAGAAAATTATCTAAAACAAAAAAAGTATAATATATAGATATAATATATATATATTATATATAATATATATAGATAATTATACTTATATATAATATATATATATATATATTAAATATATATTATATATATATAATAATATATTGGTATGTAAGATATATAGTGGCGATTATAGAGGGGATTCCGG
>JABUQX010060990.1:47500-75207 GCA_015478945.1 Trachelipus rathkii | reverse complement strand
AGGATGTTCTGCCAGACGACGTTTTAAGGGTTTATTAGTAGAAAAAACTGTAAAAAAAAGAATAAATCAATCGATAGATTACTGAAGGAGTAATTGACTATATTACATTTATAAACATAATATTTTTTATAGTTTAATGTGTTTTTCGTTTTCATATTGGCTTGAAGTCAACTAGCTGTATGCTTTTGTTCAAGCTAGCTTTCTCAGACAGTATTCTCTCCGCTGGAAAACTCTCATATGTCGATTAAGCATCTTGCGGCGGATAAAGCTGCGTAATATATATATATATATATATACGTAATATAAATACTATATATATATATATAAGGTATATTTTATATATATATATATAATATAATATATTATATATATACTAATATTATATTAATATATATATATATGTATTTAATAGATAATATATATAATAATATATTATATATATATAAATATAATATATATATATATTATTATATAATATATATATATATATATATATATATAATATATATATATATATATATATATATATAGTTATATATAATATATATATATAATTATATATATATATATAGTTTATATATTATATATATACTATATATATCTATATACTATATTATAGTAAACTATATATATATATAATATATATATTATACTTATATATATAATATAATATAATATATATATATAATATATATATATATAACATATATATATTATATATATACTGTATATATATATATAGTACTATATATTATATTATATATAGTATATATATTATATAGTATATATATAACTCAATAATATATATATGTGGTGATAATTGGTAAAACTAACAACTTCATATTCTCAAAAACAACTACAATAGATACCAGGAAAAGGAAACATTGTGGGAATCCTAGGTAACATTTTAGTACGACAAAATGTTAAAAAATAAAACTAAAAAAAAAAATAAAAAAAAGAAAATAAAAATAAATTATATCTCAAAAACTACCAATATGCTACAGCGAAAAGGAATACATTTTTTTGGAATCCTGGTAAAAATTTTAACATAGCGGAAAATGTAAAAAAAAACAATAAAATAAAAAAAAAAGTAGATTTTAAAAATTATAGAAATATGTTAGAAAGAGCCATATTTAGAGACCTTTTACGGGTTACTCGATTAAAATAATAGATTTCTATGAAATTTTGCTTTTTTTTTTTAACTAGAAGTGAACCACAAAGGGATTAAACCGCAAAGATGCCAGGAGTCGGGTCTCTCGGCCCTTCCGGGGGAACTACGGGGTAGACTAATTCCCCCCCTCCTGGGGAGGGTCTCCGAACCCCCGCTCTTTCGTATTTGGGTATGTCGCGGGAGCGGTTCCTCCGCCCTCTCCCTCTACGGGGTATGGAAAAACGTTCCCCCCCTGTGTTCCCCTCGGCTCGAGCCCCTAGATTGCCGTGTAATACCTTTAGACAAAAATAATAATAGTAATTACTATTATTGCTCCTAAAGAAAAAAAATAGCCAATATTTATTTGGATTTAGTTTTATTTTTATTTTATTTTTTATTTACAGTTTCCTAGACTAAAATTTTACCGAGGATTGCCAAAAATGTATTGCCTTTTCGCTGTAAGCTATTGTAGTTTGAGTAATTGAAATTTTTTTTTTTTTTTTTATTTCTTTTTATTTTTTTTTTCTTTACCATTTTTTCCGCACCTTTAAAATGTTACCACGGATCCAACAATGTATTCCTTTTCCCTGTATCTGTTGTCGTGTTAGTTTTGAAAATATGAGTTGATAGTGGGGTAAACCAAAAGTTATGTAGTTTTAAACCAATTGATAACATTATATTATATATATTATATAATATTCTATATATATATATATTATAATATATACTATATAGCGAAAAATCTATATATATATATTATATATATTATATTATATATATATTATATATATATATAATATATATATATATTCATATATTAATATATATAATAATAGTATATATATATATATATATAATATATATTTATTATTTATATATATCATCTTTGCCCCCCCTAATTGAAATCCTGCCTACGCCCATAGTATACTATAATATAGTATAATATTATATAAATATATATATATTATATAAATATTACGCTATATATATATTATATATATTTAATATATATATAAATATTATATATATATATACATATATATTATAATGATAGGTATATTATATAGTATTATACTATATATATACTTATAATATATATATATTATATATTAATTAAATATATTATTAAATTTAACTTAATAATTTTATATTAAACTATATATATATTATATATATATATATATACGTATATATATATGATATATATTTATATATATTAATATACTATTTATATATATATATTATCTATATATATTATATATATATATATATAATATATATATATATATTATATGTATATATATATATATATAATATATATATTAATATATATATATATTAAATATATTTATATATATATATAATTATAGTATAGTAATAGTAATATAATATATAGTATTATAATAATATATTATAATATTATATATTATTATTATATACTATTTATAGTATATATATATATATATATGTATATATATAATATAATATATATATACTATATAATATATATATAGTATATAGTAATATATTAATATACGCATATATATACATAGTATATATATTATTATTAGGGTGGCCGACGCACTGGGTGGCGGTGCGGTGCGGTTGCGGTGCAGTGCGTGTGCCGCTCATTTTGGTGCGGGTGCGGTGCGGTGCGTATCAAAATTTCAGCGACCTGGTGCGGTCGGCTGCGGAGAACAAAATAAAAAAAGAAAAAAAAAACACACAGGCCGGAAACGTATGTGCCGGTGCGGTGCGGGATGCACGAGAAAAGATTACGTGCGGTGCGCGCGGTGCCTGGTGCGGGTTCTTTGGATCGTACCGCACCGCACCAGCTTCCCGATCAATTTCTAAAAATAAAAAAAAATGAAAAAAGAAAAATTGAATTAGTATATATATATATTAGTGATATATATTATATATATGATATACAGATATACTTATATATATATAAATATATATATAATATATATATACTATATGATGATATATATATATATATATATATAGGGACGCGGAGGTCTATTAATATATATAATATAATATAATATAAATTATATAATATATATATATAAATATATATATATATATGTATATATATATATAATATATATATATATATATATATATATATATAAATTGTTGCGTGAATGTAAAGGGACTAGTCTTGAGTGTGGCTAGGGTTTTACATGAGGTATGTTGTTACCTGTGTTATTGTGTGTATAGTAGTGAGACTATGTCTGGAATAGAAGTATAGATCTAAGGGTTCATATGTGTTCAGATGACAATCTTAGGGGCGTGTTTGGTATGGAGAAAAATTGATAAAGAGAGGAATGAACGGATTAGAGAGTTGTGTGGTGTGAAGAGAAGGGTAAATGAGAGAAAATAAAGTATTTATGAGATGTTTGTCATTACTAGACAGGCTTTACCGCAATGAATGATAGTCGTGTTGGTTAACCGAATGTATTAGTGGCGAGATGTGTGGAAACCCCGACCGGCGGGAGGACCGAAGAAAAAGTGATTTGAGTCAGTTAAACGATGTTTGAAGGAGAGAAATCGAGTTTGGTGAGAGCGAGAAGAAGGTGATTATAACAGGAGTTGAAGTGGCGGGGATTGTGAGGGTATGTTGCGTCGGCCCGCCCGACCGGACCAAGGGGTGAACTCCTTACCCATTGACGCGCTACCATATGACGGGTCCATCGCTGCCCATGAAGCTATAGGGTGGGATTTCTGACTGCGACGAGGTTCCCAACTAATTAATGTACTGAGGGGGGGTTTAAGGCTGGGCTTTCTTTTCACTTTGTCATGTGTCTTCTACATTGCTTTTCTTCCGATGCCCAGTTCGCGCACCTTACCTCCCATTCTTGGGAAAATTATAAAGAAGCATGAAGAAGAAGAAGATATCATATATATATATATTATATATATAATATATTATAGATATATATAGTATCACTAATATATATACTCATGATCTATATATATAAGTATAGTAGATATATTATATATATATAAAATATATATATATCATATAATATATTATATAATATATATATAATATAAATATAGGTCAGCCTCTCGAAAGCAACATGCATGTAACAAAAAAGACTGATTAAATAACTGCAGGAATATAAATAAAATTTTATAATCAGGAGGAATATTTGCAGCCATTTTAAATTAAAAAAAATAAATAATAACGCTTTGAAAAATTTTAAAATTGTTTAAAAAATTGGCAAAATCTGTATGATAACGAGAAGAAGAACGAAGGACTCCCTTTCGCTTCGACGAAACGTTAAGAGTGCCAATGTCGATTTTGTTTTTTCACTTAAAAGAATACCGAAGGGTTAAAGTTAATAGTTAGAAAAGATCGAGTTTCTCGGTCCTACCGGGAGGACAGCACGGGGGGCGACTTCGTCCCCCCTCTTGTCCCTCCTGTCGCTCGAACCCTGCCTAAAAAGGATAATCCAAAAGGAAAAATTAACATTTCTTCCAGAGCAGTAATAAAAAACAATAATTTCCCGCAACCCTTACTTCTAGCACTCTGCCAGACCATGGGCATGGTATGAGAGCATTACGCTGCGACGTTGATGACAGTTTACGCTGCCAGACCAAAGATTTATAGTATAAAATTTAAGGTGTTATAATAAATATAAGAATTTAAAATAAAATTTTTTTTTTAAGTTTCATATAGTTTAAATTGCTTGCTAAAATCAAAAATGTTATTATTCTCCTGAAGCTGTGTATAGTTTTTTAGTTTCATGCATGATGCTTTCGGGAGGGTGGCCATTAATATATACTATATATATAATAGTATATATATAATATTATATATATTTTATACTATAATATGAATATCTATATATATATTATTTCTATATACTATATATATATATATAATATATATATAAATATATATATAATATACTATATAATTATATATATATTAGATTCAATTAAGTTCTTCGCAACCTTACACATGAATTTCTGTCACGCATAACGTCAGTGTAGTTTGCTGAAAGTAGCTAACTTTACATACTCGCCACCTCTCTTTCATTAGTTTTTACTGAGTCATTGCGTGAATGATAAAGGTTTCAGCAATTGACCAAATATTAATGAACTCTCTCTCTCTCACTCAGTGTCGCAACATTTTCTAAGGTTGATGATTGACTGAGTTTGTGTTGTTCATTCAAGAAAGAAGAGAATTTCTTATATATTGCCACCACCCTCTCTCATGACACAGTGAACATCATCTGGAGATAGGTTCCATTCGCCAACATTCCATTCAATACGTCCACTGAGATATTCACCTGGATGAGAGCAAAGACACAAAATTTGCTTTTAAATAATTTCGTAAACGTTTGAAGCTACCAGAACAAACAATTGGAATTGCTGATTGAGTATCGTGACCATAAGGTGCGGTGGAAGAACTGGAATTGGAATTTTACTATCTCTTTTACTACATTTTTCCTTTCTACTTATTCCTTGTGTTTGCGCTTAATAGTTCTTCAAGCCAAGATGAGAATTTTCTTGTCAAAAGTTACGGTTGCCGAATCTCATGGGAAATAGATATCGAGATTAATAATCCGAAACCACACTGATAAGGATGCATTGCAATTGCTTCAACAGTTATTTTCAACGAGAATATTACTCACAAGTACGGCCCTATTAATTT
Organism: Trachelipus rathkii; assembly: GCA_015478945.1. Lineage (NCBI taxonomy): Eukaryota > Metazoa > Arthropoda > Malacostraca > Isopoda > Trachelipodidae > Trachelipus > Trachelipus rathkii. Next base: position 69,385 of record JABUQX010060990.1, on the reverse strand, counting down.
AAATATTGCTGATTCGATTGTAACTCAAATGTACTTGTCCACGACCTTGAGACTAGTCAACTCGTTCTAATCAATTTCTCACAAAAGTTGCTAAATTTTCTAACAAGTCCCATCAGATCATTTTCTATTCGCATTCCAAGTTTCCGAGTGCGAGTGCAAATGATTTATTTAAAATTTGTGATAGGTAAAGTCAATGGAAATTTTAAAAAGAATGCGAATATTCTAATATAAATATTATATATATATATATATATTATTATATATATATATAATATAACTTATAATATAAGTATAGCATATATATATATATTCATATATATAAGTATATACTATATATAATATATATATTATATAATATAATATATATATATATATATATAAATCCTGTACACCTTTCTTCAAGGGAAAATATAGTCGCTGGGAACATGGGCGTCGTTCAGGGGGAAAGGGGGAGGGGTAGAGGGCAGAGGTAGCTGACCCATAGAAGATTTAATCTCTCTCAAAAGCAACACCACTCGTTCTTCAAATATAAATAGTTTCGGTCAGAGGGTTTAGCTCTTGTATAATAAGACCTTTTCACTAATATAAAAAATGTTTCATGTGGTATGGTAAGGGACATACAAACACAGAGAGGCATAAAACGAGCTCTTGTTGAAGCTGCAAGGATTGTTCTACAGGGACGTGCCGGTTAGGCATTCCAAAGTTACCAGAACAAATTCTAAGCAAATCATAGAAGAAAATGAAAAAAATATATCCTCAATAATTTCAGGTGTGACATTTTCTGGTTCGCACGATTTACCGCTTCGGGGGAAGCATCAGATGAGGGAATAAGTGCTGCAAGATTTGTGCGTGTCTACGCAAGTAGATCCGGAAATCAGCCATTGAAAAACCATTTTGAACAAGGGGAAGAGAAAAATGACAATATCAACAGTTCAGATTCAGAATGAGTTCATTTCTCTATGTATGTGGTACACCTATAAAGGAAAGCATCGTAATAAGGTAAAAAGAAAGGTTGCGCGTATAGGCTACTAGCAGCAGAAACCGCGAATTTCTGGAAATGATACATATCCAATAGGTTGCGCGTATTTCGACAAAGAGTTCTGATGAAGTCAAAAAAGAAATTATGGGCTTAGAAAACTGAAATGCTGACGCAATAAAGCCATGCAAAAGCCATTGACTATTTTGTCACGACCGTAGAACTGGATCCCGAGAAATTGCACTTGGCTTGGGTTTCGATGGCTGTTCTCCGATGTCTGGCAAAGAAGGAGGTTAACAAACACGGCAATATGCGAAAAAAGTATAAAAAAAAGCATTGTTCTTTCAATTGTCTCTTCACACAAGTAAACCGATATAAATGATGATTGAACACAATAACAGAAAATCCGCATTTCTGGGGAAAAACTATTAACAGAAGCATTAATTTACGTTTTTTTCGCGGAGTCGGTCTTGAAAAGACAAATAATGCCAAACTATTCCCCCAAGCCTATGCCAGACCAGGTTGTCTGGAACAAACACAATGTGCATGCATGTTTAAGGAATCACTTGTACTGAATTATGCAAGTGCATTAGGGAAACCTCCCCTTTCCATTGAAGGAAAATACCGCCACGAGAGGAAAGCGCTTTTCGAGATTGCAATCAGCGGCATGTAAGTCGTTCAGTTCTATCATTTTTAACAGTAAATATTGATCGCGAAATACTCTGCGAGTTTAGAGCCAGTTGTAAATGCTCTCCAATCCAAACCTTGGATAGTCGTCCAAAAACCTCGCACGCACATTTCACACACTTTGGAAATGGTTAGGAAGCCATCGAAAGATGGAGAAAAAATCACCGATGAAGTGTTTAAAACAGAAGCCAATCAAATGCGCCGAGCAAATGGCACGTTGAATGCTGAATATACAATGGATGTTGTAGCAGCACCACCCGCAGCAAACCATCAGCAACAGAAATCCCACGGAGTTCGGAGAAGATCTTGAATAATCTAGTAGTCTGGATTCTATTAATCATTTTCTTTGGAAATTTACGATTTTCCTACTGAAAAATACACCGCTTATGCATTACCCAATACATCACATGCCTTTCCCACGATGCTATCTCATAACAATCGATGACGTTAAAGGAAAACATTCTTCACTTTTGTATAGGCTTTTACCACTTAGAAGCATAGAAGAAGAACTAGAACTTTGGTACAAAAATTGGAAGGACAAGAAACTGAGTAGTGAAGAAAGCTAAAAAGACTTGTTGTCTCCCCAAGTCTTAAAGGAGACGAACCTTCTTTCCGTTAGACTTGAAAAAGACGTTTTAATGATACTACTCACCCAGTCATGCACCACCAATACAGTAGAGCGCTCTTTCAGTTCTCTGCGAAGGATCAAGACTTGGCTACGAAGTACTGTGGAAGACGACAGGTTAAACGGGCTCGGCTGTGATGAGTGTACACACAAAATTTGTGTTTGACAATTTATGATTATTTTATTCAAACAGTAGTTTATAAATTTGCCTTGAACCAAGGAAATTCACTTTTTTAATTTTTTCATTTTTGCAACTGCTCTATAATGTGAATTTTCCATCATTTAACATACCTGTATTTTAATTCTATTGTTTAATAAAATATATTTTTTTAAATAACATGTAATTATTCCATACAAATGTTTCTGTAATGTTTTTATGTCTTCTCAATATATTATATAATATATATATATATATATATAATATATATATATATATTATAATATAAATAATATATATATAAATATATATATATATATATACATATAATATAAAAGCTCTATAAAATTTAAGCGCCCCCCTAGCTTGGTAGCTGGCGACGCCCATGCGCTGGAATCGTACAGTTACAACAATTTTAGCTTCATTCTTGTGATTTACAAATTAAAGACATCGTACGGTGTTATTACTGCGATTCAATAATGTCTAAATATAATATGGCCAGTAATAGTTGCAATTGGTGCCTATGATATTGATAGTCTTGTTCTATCATATATTTCGCACTCTTCAAACACCAAAAATTTATTAACTTATGATAACTTTGCGTAAAGAGAACCAAAGAAAAACTGGCCCCTGTCTCAGAGATCATTACGTCTTGAATTCCACGGTAATTGTATGCATAGAAGGCAGCATGTCATGAATACTTGATTACATGGCTATATTAATATTCAGGCTTTAAGTTATAAACGGGTAGTAGGCTATAACGATAATATCAAGGCTATAGGACTATAAATAGGGTTCACATAGGCTATGGATGTAACAATTAACCGAAACCATAATAGATTTAGAGGAAGGAAAACAACCTTCAAGATACAGAATGAAACCCGCTCATCCATCGGACCTATAACATGCAACCTCCCACTCTTTTCGAAAATCTACCGCAGACTTCTTCTGTAAAGGTTGTAGTCTTTCCTACTGGTAATTAGCGTAGAAGCTACTCTTTCTCACGTTAGACATGATTGAAGTAATGGTGAAGATCATAGTATTAACATTATTTAAACAACTAGGCTGGTGGGTACTTTGTATTCGAGTTTACTCAGATTACCACTATAGCATGTAAAGTGACCTATTTACAGCAAAACACTAAGGGTGAAGCAAATTACGAGTGTCTAAAATGGGTCGTGACGGAAACATACTAGATAACTATATATATAATATATATACTATGTATATATATATAATATAGATATATATATATATATATATATATATATATATTATAATATGTATATATATATGTATATATATATACTATTATATATATAGTATATAATGTTCGCATAGTAATTTGATACTTTCATATAAATTATGGTGTTCCTATATGCATTTTCGACGCTGATTTCAAATCTGTTCACGGTTTTTTTCTATCACGTACAGTTTTTATGCAGTGCGCTCTTAGACATTTTGGCATGTGCATTCGTCCTCTGGTACTATGGAGATTGGTTCGTTCGTGTATGGGTTTCAGCTGAAAACCGACCATGTGATTGAAGTCTCAGTCGTTCAGCGTATGATGAAGCGTTTAGTCATTATGCTATTTGTCTGTTATTGGTGTAAAATATGGCTTCGCGTACATGTGTTAACGATAGTGATATATTTTGTTATATTTGCGGACGGTACACTGTCTTAAAACAAAGACAGACAATTAATGATTTTGTGAGGCGTGCATACTATATGTATTTCGGGGTGAAGTTAGGTGATCAAGATAAATTGTGGGCACCTTATACTGTATGTCGAACGTATGTCGAGGCGCTACGTCTTTGGAATAATGGGAAGAAACCTTTTATGCCATTTGCTATTCCAATGGTGTGGAGGGAACAAACCAGGGACTACCAATGACTGGTCATTCTGTTTGACAAGATGACTATGGAATTGTATAATAGCTAAAAAAATCCGACATTGAAATGTATCCCGAAGGCTACCATTCTACGTTTAAATCAATGACCGGAAAGTAAGTGATTCATTTACCGTTCCGTTAACCACCCTTCAATCACTAGGGGAGTTCTTGTCAAGCGTGAGGACCCATGTGTGGATAAGATAGTGCCTGATAATGAGAGTAACTTGAGGAAAGGTGATAGCGCCCTCAGAAAATTCAACCAAAGATGAATCTGAATATTTAGTCCGCGATTTGTATTTGTCAAAGGACAAAGCCGAACTTCTTGGCTTGCGGTTGAAAAGGAAACATGTGTTAGCATCGGGAACAACATTTGCATGGCATAGACATCGCGAAAAGGACTTACTTGTCTATTTTGCGGAGAACGATGACCTCGTGTACTGCAATAATGTTCATGGCCTAATGGCTTTTTTCGGTGTACATAATTATCAGCCCTCGGAATGGAGACTCTTTATAGATTCAAGCAAACGTAGTTTAAAAGGGGTTTTACTACACAATGTAATAATTACCAAACCTTCAATGCCTATAGCACACTCTGTACAATTTAAAAGAAACCTAATACAATATGCAGGTATTTTGCTGGCGAGAAAGGCTAAATATTAGTGAACATGGATTGACTCTGTGCAGGTGATTTGAGTTATTGGCATGCTGCTAGGACTTTCAGTCCGGATAACAAGAAATATTGCATTTTTCTATGCAAATGGGATATGTGCTTTACCATTAGCAATTCCACTGAAAACATAACAGTGCTTCCTCACGTTAAAAGTATTATCTCCGATATACACTTCATAGTTGACCTAGCGACTGGGCCTCCCCTCTGACATGAAGTGTTCCTATCTCGCACCTACTTTCCCAAATAGGCCATATTGACGGTCATAACCATCTCGCACCTCCACAAGACTTCACTCTCACTGGCTGTACGAAACGTTTGTCCACGAACCGCTTGTCGATGCAAAGAAGGTATTACTCCTCCACTGCATATTAAAATTAGGTATCATGAAAACAAATTTGTTAAGGCCATCGCAAGGACGTGCCTGTTTTACAGTAATGTCAAACCCTATAAGCTAAAGTTAAGAGGAACTATTCTTGGACCAATTCCGAAAGTTGATGTTGACAAAACGTTTGAATCAAACAATGAACACAATGTGAGATTAGAGGTATGAATGTTTGTTATAAAGACGTTATAGAGTATCCTTGGGGTGCGAAAGAGCTTGTACGATACCCCAACAATCGAAACAATAAAGTTGGAGAAAATGGTGCGGCTTCGATTCTGTACGCATGAGTATTAAATGACATTTTTTGTTTTTTTCCACGTCTCACTAGATTTGTTCCCTGCAAATTGTCCGAGAGCCCCAAGGAACGGTTCCATCAGGATTTAAAGGATATGGACAAAAAGGTATCAGCAGAGGGATGCTAACATGCTTTGCGGACTATTGTTTGGATTGTTAAAAAATGGATACAAGCCTCTTAAGAGAAGTACAAATGGACATAGAACAGTTAAAACTGAAAAATTTCAGCAATAAATGGTTAAACTTGTAATCGTATCGATATTTGTATTTAAATATAGTTTCGAGTTTCATACAGTAATCACCATTGTTTCTCTATGTGGTATAACCTATTGTAGATGTTACCTATGCATTATGCACCTCCAATCACAGGAATACCTAGCTTTATCATTACCATTAAAAAGCTGTCGTGTTTATTATATTTCTGTGATTTGTGGAAAATTCTTACGTGATACGAGAAAATGAATATCATTTTCAAAATCAGCACGGAAAATACGTATAGGAACACTACTTCATTCCAAAACATCAACATTTTTGTCTAAAAATGCAAGAAGGTTTTGATATATATAGTATATATATATATATATAATATATATATTTTATATATATATATAATATAAATATAATATATATATATATATATATATTATATATATAATATATATATATATATTCTGTAGCCAATTGCACTCTCTTTATTCTAATTTCCATTCTCCTTGGCAACGAGGTGTACATTCCGTGTTCTTTCCCTTTAACTTAAAGTTTAGAAACCTATTGTAGGTTTAACTCTGCTCGTTCTCATGCTATTAGCCACAGGTATTCTGCCTTCAGGAATCATGGTCGCTCTTCAAACTCCAAAATGTTATGTTTCTTATTTTAGATCCCGGAATCGTACTAAATTTATCCTACTTAATAATAAGAACTCTTTCTCCGTAGGAAAAACAAAAATTTTTTTGGTTCATTTCCCTCGATGCTCTTCGACATTTACTAAAAATGCCAACATAAAACTTTTGTTTCTCCCATCCTCTACTCTAGTTTTCCTGACGGTACAAAGAGTCTCTTTATCTTTTGCTAAAAGCTTAACAGTTCTGCTACCTTTTGCCTCCCCATTCCACTTTAGATAATTCCGAAGCAATTCCTCCTTCTCCACCCCCAATTCATTCTTAAGGTTTCATTTCTGCTTTTCTGAACTAGCGTAATATAAGAAAGCGTGCAGTTGAACGGTATCCCATTTATGGTTCTTAAAACTCAAGGAGCAGTGTGAGTGGAATCATTCCAGATGGGTGAGGCATACTCTATACCGGGGAGAATGAACAACCCTTTAAAGATAAAAAAAACTGAGGTGGTTGGAGAAATTCTGAATGCGCCTCAAACAGCCCAACCTCTTAAAGGCTTGTTTAGAAAGAGAAGTAATATGAAACCTTCAAATTAAGATTACGAGAAAAATAAGCACCAAAAATTTAAGGGACAGACGAGTTTTGATTATTGTTTTTCAAGAGATGTTATAAGCTGTGGAAAGATATGTGGAGTGGAAAGATGGAGGGAACTGAGTTTTAAAATAATTGAAAAAACATACCATTGGTTGGTTTTTCGCAATGCCCCCAAAGAAATTTCGAGAAAGATCAGATGCTAGTTTATCCAAGGGTGCCCTCCTAGCGTGAGCTAATTGTTGTTGAAAAAGACGTCTACGAAAATGAGGGAAGTGAAGGGGGAAGTCGTCGGCATAGGAGGTGGATTATGTGAGAAGTAATAGAGAGAGGTCTTTTATGAAAAAGTAGAAAGAGCTAGGGATAGAACAGAAAACAATGAGGTACACACTATTTATATATTTATAGATAAAATAGATTGACCGGTTGTATTCACCAAATACTTGAAGGAAAGAAGGACCAAGAGAACAGAAAAAACTAGAAAGAGATCGTCAGTAGAGCGTTTTTACGAAAGCCGTGATTGCGATTTAGAGATAAGTAGAAGGAAATGAGGCGTTTTTCAAATCTTGCTGCTATAACAGATTCGAAAAATTCTAGAAGAACAGAAGTGAGAGATTGCGATAGTTGAGGGTTGAGAATTGATCCCTTTTTTTGGCTGCACGGAGCATCTTCAACAAAAAGGGAAGGGCAAAAAGTAGAAAGACGAAGAACGGAATATTTTAACAAGCATTAAGGAGAGCTTGAAAGCACAACTTTTTTGACCTACAGGTGAGTACTTTCAGAGCCGTACTTCTTAGAATGTTAAACTCTGAAATAGTAGAAACAACATCTTTGGAAGAAATCGAAATATTAGGAATAATATGTTTAGAAGGAGGGGAAAAAAGAAAATAGCACTAAACGCTAAGTGGATTAGAAGCAAAAGGGTTTGAGCAAGAGTTCAGTTTTAGTGCGAAGTTAAACGGGAGTTGTGTTGACGGAAAATAATAAAAAAGGGCCAATTTATAACAAAGTTAAGAAAAAAACACTTTTTTTGAAAAATGTCAGAAAGGACTGAGGAGAGTAACCGGTAAAGATCATGTGCATTATTCACGCTGAAAGGAGTTGTTTGTGCCATGGAGAATAGATTTCGCACAGATCTGGGTTGAAATATAAAGTTGTAAGGGTTCTTTTGAATTTGAACGGATGATAGTAATCACTAAAGGCAGCGTCCCTGTGGCTATTAGTACGAGAACAAGCAGAAGTTAAACAAAGGTTAGTTATTTTAAATTGAAAATAAAGTCCATTGAAATCACTCCTCCATACCAGAGAGATTCGCCTGTGCTCAATACTTCGAGAGACTATTTCCATGTAAACTGTAAATCGTACGATTGGAAATCAAAGAAGTACGACCGCAAGTCCGACCCGTTAGCAGCACCGAAGTCACAAAAACGTCTCTTCGCCGTAGGCGGGGTATTTCTTGCGGAAGGCTTGAAGAGATAGAACAGGATATCAAGATAAGATAAGAAGTGGTCAGAGGAATCAGAGGAGAAAAGAATTTTACAGAATAAGGACAAAAAAGGATTAGAGGTTAAGAAAAGATCTAGAATGATGGGTTCATCTCAAGACGATCAGAGCGAGTAGGGAGTTGCACCAACTGCTTGTAGGTAGTTCTGGATAGAAAAGTAGGTTAGCTAGCAAGTTCATCAAACTTATCTTGAGGAATTGAGGAAAGCAATGGCAGTGTGTGAACGTTGTGGAAAATCCACAACAAATGATGATTTCAGAGAATGTAAAAAAGAGAGAATCAGAAGAATAATTTATAATGACAGGCTAGCTAGAGCCATTCGAATACTCCAAATCAAAGACACACAAGGAAATAAACAACATCATTGCCATTTGGGTTGAAATTGAGGGAAGAATATTAGAGTCAGCAGGTAGAGCTTTGGAAGTCAGAAAGGTGAAAAGCAGCTAAGTTTTTGCTCTCAAGAACAAGGTTCTTTGAGAAGATAGGGTGATGTTTAACAAAATGGAAATTAGATGTAAAACAACGAATATTGCAGAATTTTATGAAGAAAATAAACCATGCATCAGAAGATTAACGTTAATTTCGACGGCACCAAGCGTCCATCACCGGAGGCGTCAATTGGCCTATTGATGATGATAAGTGGGCTAGGGTGGGATAAGGATATTGTTAAATCATTGATAGAAATAAACGCAAATTAAATAAATATTTTTGCCGTCTTTAATTTTTTAATTAGCATTAAAGTGTTTGTCTATATTTGTGATCTATTGCGTGTGATATGAAGAGCTTGACTCCAAATTTCAAAATTGGAAACATATATCAGTGAATCAATGGAGAAAGAAAATATTTGTGTAAAAAGTTTTTGTACATAAGACGCCATATGAAGCCCAATGGTGGGGTCAATCTCAATCGCTCAGGAGAGCTACTTCCCTCTCTCATATCTATATATATAAATATATATATATATTAAATATCATATTGTATATACTATATATATACTATATACTAATTATATAACACACTCACTACTATATATATATATAATTATATATATACACTCTCCTATATATATACCACCTATATATTAATAGTGTGTAGCCCCACTACTTATAATATATATATATATATGATATATATAATATATATTTATGTGAAACTTTGAGGTTTCTGTTGATTTCATAACATTAGATCTAGTATATCGCTAGGATATATATAGGATATAATAATAGTATTAATAATATATATATATATTATATATATATCAAAGTGGGTAAAAAAAATACAAAACCCCTCCCCCCTTTTCCTGAAAATATTTTTTTTTGGAGTTTTATTTGCTGTCTGGTAGCTGTTATTAATCTATTATAACAAAATGCCCAAAAAGAATATGGACTGCTCTAAAGTGACCGTAATCAGTGATAACAAATGTCGACAACCAGTTAAAAAATGACTGCAAAATATTTTTAGTTTTTACAACTTTTCCTACCATTTCAAATGTAATACATTTTATTTTTATTTTTTTTGGTTAGTTAAACTACATATTGATGGAGGAAACCTTGGCAAATAATAATTTTTTTGAAATTATTAGATGTCCTAGAAAATTTTTTTTTTTTTACCCCATCAAATTTTCACAAATGGGGTGAAAAATCAGTTTTCTTCAGAGTAACCCCCCATCTGGGGGTCCCCAGACACCCTTTATGAAATTGAAACCCACATATTCGAGATCTACGGGTTCAATAACATGTATAAGAACCCAATATTGTTTTTCATACAAATATTAACTAACTCGGCACCTTTCGGCTCCAGCTCTGGTCCTGACTCTGGCTCCACAACCGGTGCCGTTCCGACTCCAGCTCTGAACTCTGAATCCTCCATACTTCCTTCCTCCTCATGATATCTCCAAATTTTATCCTTCTTCTGTCATTTCCTATTTTTAGGAGCCAGCACCCCCCTCCGGGGGGTCACGGACACGTAACCTGGCGGGCTTCCAAATTTTAGAGCGGTACGATAACCCTAACTCAGTAGAATAATACTTAAGCAGACAGGATCCTGCCTAATGTACTATACTACTACATGAAAAATGACGTAGAAGATGAATTGGAGATTGGGCTAGAGGAGGAAAGAGTAGAGGTGTCGGAAGCCAGAGTCGAGTTTAGAACCAGGTACTCCCCCTCGGAGGCCCGCCTGAAAAAAGAAATGCACGGAATGCACAAGAGAAGTGGAAAAGGAAGTCAGAGAAGGAATGAGTCTGAGAAGAAGTCTGAGTCAGAGGAGTCGGAGTTGGCACCGCACTGCTCCACACCGCACCGCACCGCACAGCATCCATACCTAGTAACGGGTAGAGTTTGCGACATTGTATCTCCCTCAAACTTGGCACCCACCCCATCTTTGGTGATTGTACCTCGTTCATAGACGAGGTACATGGACCATTGAACCCCCAGGAGAGGGTGCTGGCCCCAAAACCCGGGAAATGGTCGTAGAAGGACGAAAGTTGGTATACACCTTCTCATAATGTATGCACACTACAGAAAGAGGTAAAGTGACACTACACCCATTTTTGTAGCAATTTAACTAATATTTTTTTAACCCCATGTTTTGTTTTTTACCCCATTTTACAATTTCAAATGAGGTAAAAAAAATAAAAAAAATTTGTTTTTCTTTCTTAAATATTCAAAAAAACATTTTTAATTCATATTCAATACCTTTCACTAAATTACCCAACCTAATGAAAATGTATCACAAGCAACCAAAGTATGTCAAAATACCAAGGAGAAAAACAAAAAGATAGAATTTTGAAATTTGTTTACGAACTTGACAAAAAATGAATATATATATTATATATATATATATATAAGTATATATATTATATATATATATATATATATATATATTATAATATATATATATATATATAGTATATATATATATTATATATATTGTTATATATTGTTTATATATTGTTAATATATATATATATATATATATATTATTATATATTATAGTATTATATAAACTATTATGTTATTATATTTATATATATATAGGTATTATATTATATATATATATATTTTAGGTATATATATTATTAGACTTATTATTATTTATATATATATATATATATTAGATACTAAATCAATATTGTAGTGTATATATTATTGTGATATATATATTTGTTATATTAATATATTAATATATAATCATAGTATATATATATATATATATATACTTATATATTATAATAGGGATACTCACTATTATGGCAATACTATTTATGTTAATATAAACTAACATTTGGTTGTTTAGTTATAAGTATAGGTGACTATTTCTTATACATATAATTGGAATATAAAAAAATGGCAGGCTCTATAGATTTAGTAAGTATATATAGTATATATAAATATATATATCGTATATATTAGTATATGTTAATATAAAGAACATGGTTATACATATAGGGAGGAATGTTGAATATAATATAGTTAGTAAGTAGTATATATATTTTTATATAAGTAATAGCAAAGAAATTTTGCGAATCTATAACTATAATTTGTATAATAGTATATTATATATATAATATATATTATATATCTTTATATATATAGTATATATATATATATATATATAATATATATAATATAGTATATATATATATATATATACTAATATATATATTATATATATATATAATATATATATATATATCTTTATATATATATATATATTATAGTATTATATAGTTTATAATTAGTCTTCACTCTGATATTAGTACTATATATAATAATTGTATTAATTTTATGCGTATTATAGTATATATATAAAAGTTAGTAATTGTATAATATACTTATAGTATATGTTATAAAAGATATATTATTATATATATAGTATATATATATATATATATAATATATTATATATATATATATATATATATATATATTATATATTGATTTAGTTGTATTTAATATATTAAGTATATATTAGTATATTAATAATATATACGTAGTATATAATATATTAAGGTATATATAGAAATTGGTTATATATAAGTAAAGAGATATATATATATATAAATATAATATATTACTAGTAGGCTATATGCTGAATACTGTACTATTGTGTATTTATTTTGCTTTAGATATTTATTGTTATATATATTCAGTATATTATATATATATATAGTATATAAGATTGTTACCCAGTTTATATTTGTGAAAATATTTTTAAAAGTAAAGGGGAGGTGTGAGGATAAAACACTGAGAACGAAAATTTCATTGCATTTTACACTGCTTGATTAAAAATTTGCCTATGACTGACCAAATATTGAGAAGTCAATAAGTAAAATCGATTTGGGCAAAAGAAAAGACTATTCGTGCGATTTATAAGATCAGATTATAATGGTGTGCGCAACAGTTGAGAGCTTAGCAAAATAGAAAAGGCTAATGAAAGCCAGGGTAATATTAGAGAGTAAAAAATATCAAAATAAATAGGAAAGATACTTGCAAGGCAAAGTATAAGCATTGCAGTAATCAAAGGAATTACTTGAAAGGCCACTAAGAGTACTGATTTGTGTGCAAAGATAAAATTTTATGAAATAATAGCAAAATGAATTATAAGATGTTGAACTCCAAAGCCCAAGCGCAGAGATAACAATTGAAGAAGAGATTAGTAATCAAGAGCTTAAGGAGTTTCACAAAGATAAAAAATTGAGGATTGGGGTTAAGTCTACTTAGACAGGTGTGAAAAATCCTATTCAAGCATATGACTTGATGATAAAAAAAAGAAAATAGACACGAGTAGATGATTAAAAGTAATCTTCCATGATTTTAAAGTGATGCATCCTACAATTATTGCTAAGAGATCCATAGGAGTTGTTTGAGCGAAAGATGAACAAGAAACTACATGAGATCGGATGATTGCAGAGAAATGTTACAAGCTTGATAAGAGAGTAAATAATAAAGGTACTTCCAGAGCAAGTGTGTTCACACAATAGCAGAAGGAATTAAATAATGCGCGTAAATGACTCAGCCCGATACACATTGAGAATGGACACTTACATCAAATGGACCACCATATCCTTTCTTCTTCTGGAAAAGTCTTATCTTGTATATCGAGTTTATATATCAAGGTGAGAAGAGCGTGATTTCTATAGTTGATGTAGTGCTAGTAGTATTAATGAGATAAACACAAGACGAATAACATATGGATCGTATATCTGCTTGGGGATGCTGATCTTTCCGTGATCCAGATTGGGAATATATCGCTCCACTCTTACTACACCAGCTACCACTACCACACTATCATATGACCAACCTATCCATCGATCTATACGACACTATCGATATCACCAAGTCCTATCGTATATTATTGAAATTTATTTATAGTTACTGATTATTATAAATATTGCAAAAAATTTAGCATTGCGAAATCATGATTATGTAATTGTCTATTCAATGTTGGCGTTGCTATATATATGACTTTGATTATGGTAATGCTCTTGAAACTTCCATTCAACTCCAGCGTGATATATATATAATACATTATGATTAAAATTAAATATACTCCAATGATATATGTAGTATATATAGATATATATATATATATATATATATATTTATATATTATATTATATATTAATATATATTTATCATAAGCACACCTCTATGGATATTTATATAGTTGTTTAATAGTATACGTAGTGAGTTTCAAAATATAGCATAGTTGAGTTATCTCAGAAACAGGAAACTGATAAAAACTGTACCATGATGCTTCTTTTTGGGGAGCGGATTGGACCAGTATATTGTTAGAGCGTTTCTCTATATTACATATTTGTTCAAACGGCTAACGCTATAATAATATATAAAGTATATATATAGTATATATATATATATGAGTTTAGATCATATGAGAGATTCGTACTCTCATATGTCGCGATGTGATATTTTGTTATATTCTCCAGTAATCTTTATCACTGCGTTCAAACTATTTATAATCTGATCGTTCGCAACTGTTGTTTTTGTTCCTTCCACGTCTGAGATCTCGTCTGTCTGACTTAAATTGGTATATGGTTGCCGATCTGTCAAGATAAAACCACGAGTATGTTCTATCGCCCAAACGTATATGCACATGTAAGATCACAAACCCCCGAAAACAAAGTAGGGTTTATAGCACCCTTCTATAGCACTATGACAATTAATTACACCGTGAGTTTACAACTAACGCACTCACACACTCTCACTCTTGGCTAGTGAAGTATGTCCGATAGCGAGATCAGAGCGTGTAACTTCTAAATTATCGTCTCTAGTGGACACCCCATTCTCTTTACACGATTACTGTTTATTCTTCCATCCTTATGGCTCATTCTGTCTCTGTAGCGATGCAATCTATGATTATTTTCCCATTTTTTACGCATAGTTCTTTATTTAATGTCATGGAACTATTCTATAGAAAAGCGGGGGTCTATCGAAACTACCTAATGTTTTCTAGAAGTGTCTCTATCTGATACTCCCTTTCTAATTTTCATCTATGGTAGGGTATACTACATATACCCTTCTTATCGATCCTTCTATCTCTCAGTATCTTCTCTATCGCCTTCTTTAGGAACACTTTCACAACATCCCATTGTTTCTATCCTTCTTATTTTCTCAGAGATACTTCGCGCAAAATTATTATTATTATCCTTAATAGAATATTAGAATTTCCAATTCTATTCTATCCACACTACATATGAGTGCATATCTAGTACTTTATGATACTCTTCCTTCCATATATAAAAATCTTATTCCTGTCAAGGCTTGTATATCATAAACATTTACAAGCCACAGACATTCATTGCCTTGATTTCATATGTCCCATTATATACGTTTTTTTAATACCTCTCAGCGATATGTCACTCACCTTGACTACTGACTGTATATACTGTGCTGCTCACACACAATGAAAGTGTCTATTTAGCCTCGGCTCATAATTTCTGAGTCATCTAATTAATCCGAGTTTGCACTCAGTAGCGTGCACTGTACCCGTGAACCCTATCCTCCGAATCATTCTCATCTCGATTAGTTCTCAGTTCTACACTACTAATTTATTTTCTACATTAGCTTTATACCAAGTTATCACTACACAAGTATACTATTAGAAAGTGGAATATGTAATTTCTTACTCATACCTGTGCTCGTTATAATAACTAGCAAAGACAGCGCGACGAAGTCCATACTTGGTAGTATTTACTCAAAGCACAGGCTATTACTGCTGAGAGCACATGTTTCTTCCATGGATTTCGTGAAACTCGTATTGCTTCTCACGTTCCCTTTCAAAATAGCAATTTTACGTCGAGCTGACCAAAAACCTTTCAATTAATCTTTACCTTTTATGATGAAACTCATTCATCTGTGCAGAAGAAGTGATAAGACGGTACCCTTTTTCAAACTACGAACCCTTATATTCAGATTTGTTTATTTCAGACCCTAGGATAATAGTTATAAGATAATCCAGTTCTTGAGTTCACAATTGAAGTTTTCACGGATTCTGATTGTCTATGGTAGATAAGTTCCGATTCTGATATCCGGTTCCGTTATGAAGTTTAGCGATTCTATTGAATTTACTGGTTCCGGTTGAACTCCGATTGACTATATATTTCAGTTTTCGGATTCAAAGAGCTATTACTTACAAATCCTTCCGATTTCGCTATTCAGGACAAAAAATGTTATATCGTTTATTCGTATTTCGGGTCTCCGATATTACGAATCTATATATAGGATTACACGATTCCGATTCCGATTCCAATTCACGATGCTACGCAATCGATTCACAATGCCACTAGGATTCACCACGATTCCGAATTATCCATTACCGTGTAGTGTGTGTGTGATAATCGCACGATTCCGATTCCGATTCCTTGTACTACTTACCGAATTATCTAATAAACTTCTTGTTCGTTTCCAATAATTAAATTCCAATATTGTTACTGAAAATGGACCAATATAAGAAAATTATATTCAGATACAATCTAGACTAAATGCTCATCACAGCAATTACGCGTTCAATCTGCTAAAGCATCACTCTACAAGAAGAGGACCTCTCAAAATGAACATCTTAAATTTAACTTTCAGTCCACGTGTGGTCTATCTAGTGAGCTTTTACGTATCATTTAATTTTGTATTGACTCTTATGTCTCATATAGATATAAGATTACGAAATATCCTAATGTCATCATGCAGTATGTGATTAATATATATATTATCTTTTTTTTTTATATATTTTTTTTCATTTTATTTTTGTTTTGACACTTCGCTCAATATAGCTTTTTTTATATTGTTATATTGAAACATTTCTAGCTTCCAATTCAATTTAAATAAAAATAATTAGAGTAATAATAATAATATCAAAAATCTAAAACTTAAGGAAGTGCAAAAAGTGCACTTTTTGAGAAAAGTTACAATTCCATGTACAGGCTGGGAAAATGTATTTATATTATAGAAAATCGATTTTTTAATTTTATTTCACACTCTCTTGTGTACCTTCCATGTCAGTTGGCTTTAAATCAATACTCAATTTCTTTCTCTCATTTTGTGTCATCATTCTGTTTCAATGTAAAGATTTGATCAACATTTCCTCTACCACTTCTAAGCTTAAACGCACCTGTTCTTCACAATCAGTCCTTCCAGTCACTCGACGCACTCTTTCAACAAAAATAACAGGATATATCTTCCCTACAACTTTTATAAACTCATTCCCCTATAGTTTCTCGCCTTTTCCCTCCTTCCCTTTATCCCTTATATAAAGGGTATATTTACTAGGTATATTTATCTCAGAACTATACCTACTTAATGCTTTGTTAAACACTTCCCAAAGTCATTCGATCACCATCTCTCATCTCCATTCGTTGATCATTTCACCGTAGCTTCCATCTATTGCCTGCGACTCTACCATTCTTCAAATTATATCATAATATTATATATATAGTCTATATTATATTATATAGTATACTATTATATATATATTATATATATATATATATACCTGTCTATATATTATTATATAATATATATTATATATATATATATATATATATATATATATATTTATTATTTTTACTTATATAGATATATTAGATAAAATATAAATATATATATACGTGTATATATTATGTGTGTATAGCTATATTATATAGGTACTATATATCTCCGGATATCATAATATATACTATTACCTAATTTATATCTTTAATATTTATATATATATATATATATATTATATAATGTATATAGATTATATTATATATACTATATATATTAGTATATATATATATATATAAGAGAGAGGAGTTTAATTCGAGAGAGTGAGAGAGCAGTTTTTTTGTACTTTTAGGGAATGTTTTAATCCAATTTAAAACTTAATTAATTATATTTCAAATGCTTAAAATTAATTGTGAGCTCTCTGGTATTTTTCTCATATAGAGCTTTAGCAAATTGTATACTTCAGAATATGAGTATTTTTTATGGGAATATCTTCCCCCTTTAGAAGAGTCTCATCCCAAGGCATTAGTTTATTTTTTAAAAATTTTATAAATTTTTCTTGTATAGTATGTGAAACGTACAACAAGGGAATGAGTTTTGAAGATTTTGGCTTAAAAGGAGCTGCTTAATGGGATATTGGAAAAAGGTTGGGAATAGCCTTCACCAATTCAGAAGCATCCCATACAGGTTGCTTTAAGTGGAAAGTATCGTTTAGGCAAGAGCTAGAATTGTACAGGGATATGATGGTGCTTACTCATTGCCTACTTTGAACAGTAAATTATAAATGTACAAAAATTTAAAACAGCTTCAGATTAATTAAATAATTTTGATTTTATTGTTTTTGTGTTGGTAGTTGTTGGAACTAGTAATGTAATGTCTTCTAATTAAAGATAGGATGTAGTGATGACACAAATCTCTGGTCAAGCTTAGCGAAGTTATTGGACTTTGTCATGGGCTATAGATCTAACCATCTCGACTTTCTCTGGTGATACCTTCTTTTTTTCAAAAGGGTTAAATAAAGTTTTTCGATTTATTATAATTGTTAATTGAAGTAATATGAGACATTCAATGAAATTTAAAACTGATTCACACAAAGAATTTTAATAAGTTTAGTTTAAGGAAATTTATAACCAATATTATACATACATTTTAAAATGACTATGTAAGTACCATTTGTTGGCAAATACTGTATATGATATTAGCTGTTTAAAATGTCTAATTTGGAATTTAGTCATTATTTTATGTTGATTGAACAGCTCTCGTGGGGGGGGTTGTGTGCGGCATTACAAATTTAAAAATAATAGACAGAACTAGGCAAAAGAACGTTTGTACCAAAACTTTATCTTCACATTACAAATTAGAATATTTTTCTTTTTAATGTTATTAGAATATATCAGCACTTATTGCCCTCCTAAAATACTAGCTTTTAGAAATCAATCTTTTGACAATCATGTGTGTAGAAGGAATTTGCCACAATGTACGTTCCCTGATTAAATAAGAAACTACTAAAATGGCAGGATAGCGGGTTAGGGTCCGTGCCTCTCTTGCTATAGGAATGCTCTTAGCGTAACACAAACTGGTGCATGTTGCGACCTCCCCCCTTCTAGTCTGGAATTAGGGGTTATCTTCTACTATAATATAATTATATATATAAATATATTATATATAATATATTATTTATAATTAAATATATTATATACTATATATATAATATATTTTACTAGTATATATTATAATATATAATATTAATATTATTAGTACCTTTACCTTCTCGCCCCCCTTGACCATCCCATCAGTGGGCTACATACCTCTTAGTTACCCACGCCGCCTCGGTCCTACTCACAGTTTGCCTAAGGCTGTGATTTCCAGTGTTTGGGGTGATAGAGAGAGGACTAGGAAGTGATAGTTATTTCGGGGCCTGGTTGCATTTTGACGGCAGATAGAGGGTAGTATTGATGAATTAGAATCTATTTTGTGTATAGTAAAGTTCTTAATTTGATTCAAAGATGACTGGTGGTTTTGTAACAGTTAAATTCGGGGGCTGCCGCTTTTTCTAAGTGGGTGATTCATTGTAGTATATTGTTGGTTGATCAGTTTCTTAAATATTGTTC
This sequence comes from Trachelipus rathkii, assembly GCA_015478945.1. Lineage (NCBI taxonomy): Eukaryota > Metazoa > Arthropoda > Malacostraca > Isopoda > Trachelipodidae > Trachelipus > Trachelipus rathkii. The sequence continues at coordinate 49,659 of JABUQX010060990.1, read as the reverse complement.
TGTTAGGCGAGAGTGCATTTGTTGCATGGTGTCGTTTTGTGGGGATTGGATGTTACTTAGGATTTGTTGTATAATGAGGTTGGGAAGATCGAGGTTTTTTATTGTTTTAGTCATTCAAGTCATAAAGGCCTAGTGCTGCTCTTATTTTCAATTAATCCTCAGAAATTTTCTATGATTCAATGTTTCTAACCTTCAGTTCCAAACAGTATGGCTTTTGTGTGTTATTTTCTAGCAGAGGTAGATGTTGACTGTATGGAAGGATATTGATCATGATGTACAGCTTCTCTTTTGTCCTGTTATCTTTGATGTTTTTGTTCTTTATAATATGAAAGTTGATTTTTTGCTATAGTTTTAATTTTAATTTACGAAAATAATTAATGGTCAGCTCTCAATTAGTTAATACAGACCCAATTATTAAATAGAAATATTCAGGTCCGTTGCGGCACCACTTTATCTAGGCTTTTTGTTGTGGATTAAGGGATTCTGCTATGAAGTGTTTTTAGTGTTACTCTTTTCGCGCTTGGGTTCCATGACATTATCATCAGCATACCTCATTTCTCGATATCCTTCGGGTTTACTCCCTTTAATGGTCACCTAGTATAGCAATTAATAATAGTATAATTTAGGGGTATCTGATTTCTGTGTGTTTTGACAATAGTCTTCATAATGGTTTTTTTAGGGGGGTTTTTTACCCTTTCCTTTATAGGATATACTCAAAAATTGACTGACCATGAGGCTAAGTTTTGAAAGAATCCTGTTAGTCTGTTATACCCATTTTCCACTAGTTATTTTAGTAAAAATGTTTTGTTCCTTTTTAAGTGTTAACTACTGATTATCTATGGTTGGAATAAATTTGCCTCTGCCAGTTCTCGGTAACATTTCTTTGTAACAATTTTTACAGGGACCTAGATTTACGGAATTACCGTGTCATGGAGTTAAAACCAATTTAGACTTTTATATTTTATGCGGCAAAGAATAATGGGCTCCAGCTTGGTAACATAAAAGTCCTTGCTTAGCTCTTTATACCGCCCCTAGTTTTCTAAATTTGATGTAATTTTCCCATTCCAAAGTCTTTGCTCTTAATGAAAGTATTTTACTCACTAGCTCAAAAGCATGGATTTATTGGATGTGAGCCATCTACGATGTTTGGATATATATCACTATTATTAAAAATAAGTTGAAAACAAATTTTTTTTCTCGTATCAAACGATCTTTTTGTCTAGTAAATTAACTCTAAGGCTTGACTTAGGAAATCGTCTTAGTCAATAGGTCTATACTTATCCTAAAGCTCTAACTAAATTCTTTTAATGAAATTGAATATTCTACATTTGTATTTAGTTTTTTTCTTTGGCATGACGTGTCTCAAAGTTTTATCAAGCCTTGATGGATTGTCGCCCACAAGAGAATGGCTTCTTCAAACAGTCACATCTGCAGATCCGAATGGCCAAACATCCTTGGCTGTTAGGGAATTACTCGGTCACTTACTGGGGCACAAATTATAAAGAGGTTAATTTGGCCAATTATTTTCTTTGACATCATATATTATCAATTTTATGAAATTTTTTTTACGACTCCTACACTAGCTTTATTGTGGTAATGGATGGAAATATCGGATACTATTACAAATTGGAATAAAGTGTAATTAGTTTTATGCGACTATATAAAACGATTAAGTTTGGATCCCCATAAAGTTTTTGGTCCGCCTTGACAAATTTTTTCAACATGTCTTTGGTGCTTAGTACTTCAAAACTTATACCCTATAGTGTGACTACTATTGTAAAAGAGTAAAGTCACGACTGGGGGCACAAATTTAAAGGTACTAATATATTAGAATATTTTCTTTGAATCTTATATTATCAATATTATGAAATTTTTTTACTGTAACTAAGCTTTTATGTTGGTTAGATGGATTAAATAATAGGATAACTTTACAAATTTGGAATAAATTATAAATTTAGTTTTAGCTTATAAACTATATAAGCTTGGATCCATAAAGTTTTAGGTCCGCCTTTAGAACTAATTTGTTAAATGTCTTTTGGTCCTTAGTACTTAAAAATATACTAGTGTTGACTATATTAAAGTTTAAAGTATGAGTTTTCCAGTTTTAAAGCTTGCTTGGGGTTCTTAAATTTAATTTAAGTTCGAAACCTTAAGAAATT
>JABUQX010060990.1:17500-42500 GCA_015478945.1 Trachelipus rathkii | reverse complement strand
ATGAGAATGTATAGTGGCTCTGTAGATTCTCTTGATCTTTTTTGTTTCCTTGCAGTACTCTGGAGTAACCTGTTACAATATGATATGCCACAAAATCTGAAGAATATAATCTAACTTACTGTAATTTTATCTAGCTATTTTTCTCTGATGTCTAACGACCGATACACCCTTTTTTGTTCGCTCCTAGTAAACTTTCAATGTAAAATAAATGTTGGGTTCATGATAATTATCATCTAGAGTTCAAATTTAAAACCCCTTATGCTAAAAACACAATGGTATCAGCTGTACAACAATTTCGACTGCTCCTCTCCACACGCAAATCATTCTATGTTGGACCCCTTCTCATGTAGGGGTAACTGGCACTGAAATCGCTGATAGAGAGACCAGAATGGCCGCCTCCCATTAACTGATTACTATCCTACTCTGACAAGGCTTTCGATATTATTGACAAGAGTGCTGGACGTATGATCAGCTGGGAGTGAAACTTAGAAATATGAAGCACTTACACGAGGGGATACTTGCACGCCTCCGTATTGGCTACACCAGTATCACTCGGGTCATATGTCACGGAACCCCTCCCATCTACAAATTTTGCCGTCGCCATACCCCGCAATCTGTTCGCCATTTCTTCATTGATCGTTCCCAGCTGGACCCAATTCACCGTAGTAATTTTCCTATTTTATGGTCCATAACACCTTAGGCTAAAAGATTATCACATCTTATGCGAATCTTTCCACTTTAGCAGTAACTTTTTCTTGTATCTCCAAGAAGATAATGTTCTTTACAACATATGATTTTATGTAATAGGACTATTTATAATGCAAGGATATAATTTTTAGTTTATTTAGTTTTTACTGAATATTCATTTCGCCATTCAAATTTTCTTTGATACTTAAAATATGTATATGCCAGAACCCATCCATGGTGTTGATTATTCAACCCATTGTGGCCGCTTCTTTGTGAGCCGTGGTGGGTCCTTTATCCTGTACATTGACTCAAAAAAAAAAAAAAAATTACATTTCCTTAAACTAAGAGGAATAATAAGGTTGAGATTAGCACCATCTTTCAAGGTTTTAGTGTTATCAATATTTACATTTGTAATTGTAAATTTTAAAATGCGGTTAAATAACTCTTAATTTTTGTAAGCATTATACTTAGGGGGGAGGGTATGATGGTAGTTTATAACTTATGGAACCGCCTGTTAGATGTTGGAAAATTGTTTCGACTTTGGTTAAAGACCAATTTGAAGCTTTTATATAAGGAAAGTAGTGTTGCTTTCGATTGCGGGAGTAATATTTACTGATTGTGTGCTAATTTTTATAGTAAATTATTTTATTTTTTCATATGGTTACTTTTTAATTTGTAAGCTTGTTAAATTCTGCTTATGGAAATTTCTTACACTTCAATTTCAACTAATTTTACATAAACGGGACTATCTGTATAGCCTCTACGGTGTAGATGCATCATAATTAATCACCATTTGAATTGAATTTTAGAGATTACCATGAGACCATATGAATGTTTTTTGGGTTAATTATTTCACTTTTATTTTTAATGATCACAATTTCGAATTTTTTTTTAATGGAGACCACAAAGTCAATTTTTTTTTAACGAGATCACCATTTCAAATTTTTAAACCAGATTAACCATTTAAAATTTTTTAACAAGATTCACCGTTTCAAATCTTTTAACAAGATTCACTGTTTCAAATTTTTTAACAAGATTCACCATTTCATATTAACAAGATTCACCATTTCAAATTTTTTAACAAATTCACCGTTTCAAATTTTTTAACATTTACCATTTCAAATTTTTTAACATTCACTGATGAAATCAAATAGAATTATTTATGCAATTTGTTATATTTTCCTACAAACCCTAGCGTTCTATCTATTTCTAATCTCTATCTACTTTTATATAAATGTATAATTACCTTATTATATTGTGATGATATTCTTTGATTTGACGTGAGATACTGACGTGGTGATAAATGAAATGAAATGATGATGATATAATATGTTAGTAGTCTATTAGTATAGTCTCGTAATTAGAGTATCGTCCACACAAGTCAGAATTATAGGATAGTCACGTCGTTATAATAAAGGATACACGATGGATGATATGAATCAGTATGATATTTCTCACTCTCCCTTTAGATCTCTTCAATGTTTAACTCTTCTATCTTCTATTAATGTCGCTCCCTTGTTTCTTCAATATCTTTTCTCTTTCTGTTTATCTGTTGCTATATTATTGTCGCTCTTCAATCTATTTCTATTTTACTATTTTTAATATATAATTTGTTCTCAACATTCATGTAAAAATATCTTATATAATTTAAGCAACTGAAAATAAACATCTTTATATAGCAAGCAATGATGATGACTAGCATCATCATCTGCTATCAATCTCACACCACTCTCTTCTCTCTCTTCCATCCTCTAATATTTCTCTTCAAACAACGAAACATATTAATCATCAAACTTCTTTTATTTACATTCTTTTTTCCTACCATCAAAATACATTATAACTACATTTCTTTCCCAAGTTCATTTCTTCCATGAATTCGTCACACATATTCCACATCTTGTACACTCTTGCACTTACATTTTTATACTTACAGTTCTTTCTCAAGTTAATTTCTTCCATAAGTTCATCACACATATTCTTTATCTTATACACTATTTCACTTGCTTGATTCGTAATTATTTTCTCTTTCACTCTTCTCTATTCTCCTTATGTCACAATTTTCTCCTTGTTCTATGTTTTCCTCTTTTTCACTCGCCACAACACTACTATATTCATCCCTACTACAATCTATGTAACTCTCCCATTTGTAACTTTTCAATTTCTCTCTCTCTACTGTTTTCATTTTTCTCTTGATCACTCTTCACTTCCGTTTCCCCCTTTTTCTCCTTTTTATTGAACATTTTTCTCCCTTATAATCTAATTTATCTATCTAAGTTCATTTGTGCTTATATAACCTAATATTTCCTTATGTCTTTCTTTTTCCATACTTTCACTCACTGTCCTATTAGCTCTTTTATTTAAAATTGCTTCAATCAATCCTTCTTTTTCTCCATCTACATATTCATTTATTTCTCTTTTCTCTTCTCTGTTCTCATTCAGATATATATTCTCCTTCTCCTTATTCATTTCTTTTATTCCCCTTTTTTCGTTCCAACAACAGTCATTTTCCTCGTGTCCCCATTTACGACACATCGTGCATTTCCTTATATTCTACACGCTTGTCTGACACTGTATTGATGCATGTCCCTTTCTCCCACATCGTAAACAAACCATTTGATCTTCACAATCTTTCGCTATGTGACCATCATTCATACATTTGAAACATCTAAAACCACCCTTCTTTAAACATTGACAACCCATGTGTCCTTTCCCTCCACATTTATAACAAATTATTTTTTCTTTTATTCCCATTCCTCCTCCTGTATTTTCATCCATAACTTGTTTATTTCTCTCCCACCATATTTCTTCCTTTTCCTTTCTATCCTTTCTATCTTCGCTTTCAGTTTTTGTGTCCTCAAATATTCTTAACGTTTGCTTCCTGATATTCTCATATTCTAACTCACTTTCCCCACATCCACCTATAATAATCTGTTCTTCCCATTTTTTGTCTTGCTGCATACAAAGGATGTGCAGCTTTTTGCATCCTTTCCCCACTCACTCATCCCTAAACAGGTTGCTTCACTCATAACTTGTTTATATCTAATCACATTCTTTCACACTCTCTTCCTCCCTTCTATCAATTTTTAACACACTCAGAACACTGTTAAACCTCTCTACACGTTTATCTAATTTATACCTATTATCTAATGCTGATAAAATCAACTTCACCCCTTCCTCTTTTGATAGCTCACCCATACTAATATTTGTTAATTCCTCCGCTTCACCCTCTAAATATAATCTTATAATTAATCCCTTTTGTCTCACGTTTGCATTTAATTCCACCCAATCACTCACCTTTCTCCTCCACTTATCATAATCTTTCATTTCCAGAGAACACTGGACATTTTCCAATCATTCTAACTTCGTGACCCCCTCTTTGTTTCCTCATCTTCACCGCCCATTTTAGTGAGCAGAGTTGCGCACTGATGAAATCAAATAGAATTATTTATGCAATTTGTTATATTTTCCTACAAACCCTAGCGTTCTATCTATTTCTAATCTCTATCTACTTTTATATAAATGTATAATTACCTTATTATATTGTGATGATATTCTTTGATTTGACGTGAGATACTGACGTGGTGATAAATGAAATGAAATGATGATGATATAATATGTTAGTAGTCTATTAGTATAGTCTCGTAATTAGAGTATCGTCCACACAAGTCAGAATTATAGGATAGTCACGTCGTTATAATAAAGGATACACGATGGATGATATGAATCAGTATGATATTTCTCACTCTCCCTTTAGCAATGTTTAACTCTTCTATCTTCTATTAATGTCGCTCCCTTGTTTCTTCAATATCTTTTCTCTTTCTGTTTATCTGTTGCTATATTATTGTCGCTCTTCAATCTATTTCTATTTTACTATTTTTAATATATAATTTGTTCTCAACATTCATGTAATAATATCTTAAATAATTTAAGCAACTGAAAATAAACATCTTTATATAGCAAGCAATGATGACTAGCATCATCATCATCGTCTGCTATCATTCACCATTTCAAATTTTTTAACGAGATTCACCATTTCAAATTTTTTAACTAAGATTCACCATTTCAAATTTTTTAACAAGATTCACCATTTCAAATTTTTTAACTAAGATTCACCATTTCAAATTTTTTAACTAAGATTCACCATTTCAAATTTTTTAACAAATTCACAATTTCAAATTTTTTAACATTCACCATTTCAAATTTTTTAACATTCACCATTTCAAATTTTTTAACATTAATCATTTCAAATTTTTTAACAAAATTCACCATTTCAAATTTTTTAACAAGATTCACCGTTTCAAATTTTAACAAATTTACCATTTCAAATTTTTTAACATTCACAATTTCAAATTTTTAACAAGATTCACTATTTCAAATATTTTTAACTGGATCACTATTTAATTTTTTATTTTTTTTAATGATCATCATTTCAAATTTTTTAAAGATAAGATCATTTGATTTTTTTCTTTGCAGATCACCACATGAAATTAATTTGATGGAAGAATTAACACTAAAAGGAGTAACTCAATATTATGCCTTTGTTCAGGAGAGACAAAAAGTTCATTGCCTTAATACTTTGTTTTCTAAAGTAAGTATTTTGGACAGTTCCAGTATAAATTTATTTTTAATGTAATATTTTATTTTAAAACCCTTATTGTTTTACCCAATATTTTATTTCAGTTGCAAATAAATCAAAGTATAATTTTTTGCAATTCTACACAACGTGTTGAACTTTTGGCCAAAAAAATAACTGATCTTGGGTACTCTTGTTATTATATTCACGCAAAAATGAACCAAGCTCATAGAAATAGGGTATTCCATGACTTCAGAGCCGGCCTTTGTAGAAACCTAGTTTGCTCAGATTTGTTTACAAGAGGTATAGATATACAAGCTGTGAACGTGGTTATCAACTTTGACTTCCCAAAAATGGCTGAAACTTACTTACATAGAATTGGTCGGTCAGGGCGATTTGGACACCTTGGAATTGCCATAAACTTGATTACATTCGAAGATAGATTTGCGCTTCATCGTATTGAACAGGAACTAGGAACAGAAATTAGATCCATTCCAAAAGTAAGTCACTTTTTATTTATTCTAAGTCTTGCACCTTCTTTAATGACAACCTTTTTAAGTTTTTTTTAGTGCTAGTTAAAAGATTTAACTTATTAAAACCAATAATTGTCAATAAACCTTTATTGACTTCTAATTTTTAAAATGTAATTTTAGGTGGTGACATATTAAACCCTTAATGCCATATCTTGTAAAGCATCTCGTTTTCAAATTTGAAAAGTTTTATCCTTGTCATTTCTTTTCTTTTTCAGGTGATAGATCCCGCTTTATATGTATCAGACCATCACTTAGATGATGATGATGCTAAGTAAAAGAAAATTCTCTTTTTATATATCATACTAAAAATGTTCAAAAATTCATTACAAAAGTAAATACCATCCTCAACGTATTTAGTAAAAAAAAAAAAGACTTGCAAGGAGAAACTCTGCTCTCTTCCAGACCTCAGACGAAGTTTATAGCAAAAAGCAAGTTGAAGACGTGGTAAATCTAAATTGTGCTGAAAGGGACAGCTGTTATCAGTTTACTAAGTGTGTGAGAGAGTTTTATGTGGTAGAAAATAGCCTTTAAGTGACGGACCAGTGTATTCTAAATTCTGGATATTAAAAGGTGCATAGGCTGTTTTCACAAAGTGAATATATATATATAAAGTCTTCATATTTTTACTGCTATAAATGTTAGTCTTAAGAGTGATGTGTCGTTCGCATTGTTATGGACTAGACCCGACTTTCTCCTTGTTCGTAGGTATTTATATTTGTATAGATTAAAATCCTGTGAAAGTCTTAACCTCAAAACGTTTCTTAGCCAGAAACGCTAAACTCTTGATTTAAAAGTATGTTTTTCTTTTTTTTTCTTTTTAATGCGTATAAAAATTTGGCATTTTGATGCAACATAGTTTTTTAAAATCTATTTTTATACTTCAAGCATAAAAATTACGACAGCAATATATATATATATATATATATATATATATATATATATATATATATATATATATATATATATATATATATATATATATATATATATAATGTATATAAATATATATATATATATATATATATATATATATATATATATATATATATATATATATATATATAAAATGAGTGGGTCTAAAAATTCAAAATACTGTTAACATTAATAACTGCCGTCGTAAGTTTTATGTTAAAATATATTGAGCAAAAGTAGGCCATGAAGACTATTTTGTAAAAAAAAAGATATTTAAACTTTATTTTCGGCCTTAAAAATGTGGTCAATTTTGAAGGAAAGTCTTCAGAATATATGTAATTTAAAAAAAAAAAGAATATGGGTGTTGGTTTGTCTATAATTTCTTTAAAATTTATTATTTTTGCAACAAGAACTTGACCCACTCGAAATCCCTCTCCGTCTGACAGTTTTTTTTTTTAAATGCTCAACAAAATTTAAATTCCTCAATCTATCTCTTTAAATACTATTATCTTTAACTAAACTATAAAGTAGTCAGATGGAGATTTTTTCCTTTTAACTTTTTCCATTGTATTTTTGTAATATTTGAGCGTTTCGTTAAACAAAGATTTCTAAAAAAGAATTTGATCAAATCTCAAAAAATTGCCAATGTGAGCAAATCATCATTCGGACTTTTCCAAATAAATCTAACTTTGTTGACTTTGTTTAACGAAATTTTAAAGAGCAAATCATCCTGGTCAGGTGATTTGATCTAAAACTTTTCTCTGCTATAATATTGAGTCTTCTTTATAACTATTAAAAAAATTTCGACCACTGCTCGCTTTTGTAACTCCCTCATATATATATATATATATATATATATAAAAATATACTACACCTTATATATATAATTATATAGACATGTAGATTGTATATATATGCATAAATTTATATACAAATATAGAAATCAAGTTTTATGCTAAATCTTGAAAATTATACGGTGTCATACATATATTTGAATTTTTATATATCACATATATATATATATATATATATATATATATATATATATATATATATATATATATATATATATATATATATATATATATTATATTAAATATATATAATTTATTTCCATTTATTTGTTTCACACCTTATATATTTGAATTTGATATATATATATATATTATTATTATTATTATATTGTTATTATTATATTATATATATATATATATATATATATATATATTATATTATATATATATATATATATATATATTATATTATATATATATATATATATATATATTACCTTATGATCTTCGATTGAGGCTGTGGTGAGAATGAATTATATTATATATATATATATATATATATATATATATATATATATATATATATATATATATATATATATATATATATATATTTTTATATATATATATATATATATATATATATATATATATATATATATATATTATTATATATATATATATACTATATATATATATATATGTTATACATTATAATTTATTTTTTATTAATTTTGGTTTTATATTATAAAGCGAGTAGTTATAATAACAGAGGGAGTATAGTTTTAATTTAAAATATAAAAATATTGTGAAACATCTGTTAAAAAAGTAAAATAACCCAATTTTTAAAAATCAGAAATATTAATTAAAGATCTTTTCGTAAATGTTAGCAAAAGTTTCGGGTTAAAAACATTCAAATCTAAAAACATTTAAACTACAAAAAAAAAAAAATAACAAAGAAAATTAAATTATTGAACAAGTGTTGCGTCTTTTTGTTTCCTTAATATTTAAGCAGGTGCAAACGTGCTGATTAATTAAGGTTAATTATATTCATTTTTTTCCTCTAGCAAAGTGGGGAAAATGTTAAAATGTTTTATTACATTATTTAATAATGAGAATTGTCTGTTAGGTTTACTTTATATTAAACTCGGGTCTTCCAATAATCCTATATATATCAATTATATATATCATATAAATATATATTAAAATTAGTTCAGAAAAACTACTATTCGGCGAAAGCAAATAAAATTTTAGCATTCTGGAAAGTTTTTAGCTAATTTTAAATAGAAGAAATTTAACGGAACATTGCTTAGGATTGTTACGCACTTCTAAATTTTTTAATAAGACCTTTCCATGATTGCGTAGTGAAATTCTTTAACACGTTGAGTGCCATGTCAACAATAATTGTTGACAGTGATTTTCAAAATGTGCCACGTCAACAATAATTGTTGACGGTTTTTTTTCAGTGGCAAGCCATGGCATCAATATTTTGTGACGTTCTATCTATTATTACATGTTGTTGAACATCATTGGCACACAGTGAATCGTTTTGCTTAAGCTCCTTGGCCCCCAAGATTTTTTTTTTTTTTTTTTTAGTGCAAATATGAGGGTAAAATTGGAATGAAAACTAGTAAATCAGTGATCATTCTTTAAAGAAATTTATAAAAAAAAAACTATATTTAACAGTTTTTTGAAGAAAAATTAAAAAATACATAATATACATGAGATTTCTTGTTTTCTTTTTTGTGGCATTCTGATAAAGAATATGGGCATTGACGACTGATATTCCTAACAGTAATTCAACACCCAATTTTCGATACCATTTAACCCCTTTTCTAAGGGTGGTTGCATATGATGCCATTTGATCTGAGAGATCAATGCCAGTTTTGACTCTATTGTATGCAAGTATACCTTCTGGTTTTTGGACTGTTTTTTCTTCAGAAGTTGACGTTATTTCTTCTGTGGCATTTGATGGTCCTGCAACTGGTTCTTCAGGTTCTTGAGGGTCTTCATTTATTACTTCGGATATCTTCCGTTTCTATCCTCATGTTTTTGTGGCGAAAACTGGTTTATGTTTGATGGAAAGCAGCCTCACATCTCGAACGTCTTTCCACTTCAGAACAACAATGCCATTTTAATCTTCCCGGGCTATTAACTCCCTTCTCTCTAGGTTTTTGTTCATAACCTCCACAGGCATTTTCTTCTTGGACTTCCTGAGGGTACCAACCACATGTGTTTTCTTTTTTAGAAACTCGGCTGCCAGCTCATAACTGGTATAAAAGTTATCCACATATAGCGTTCTTCCTTCATTGAGGATGGAAGACATTAATTTGTCACATACATTTTTTGCAAGACCAGCCTCACGTACGCCTGTTGCTGATTTTCCAGAATAGACTATAATAATGTGGGGTATAACCTGTGGAACAAAGCTTGAACAATTTAATTCCATATTTGTGAGCCTTGTTTGGGATGTATTGACGGAATTTTAGTTGTCCCCTCCATGGAATGAGGGTTTCATCAATAACAACATCTACTCCTGGGTAATAGATGGATTGAAATTTTCTAAGTAATATATCTATAAGTGGTTGTACTTTACCTAACTGATCGCCTTCTTCAATTTCTTCATTTTTGGCAAAATGAAAGCAGTTTAGCAGTAGCTGGAATCTGTTCCTGCTCATTGTTTGTTTGGTCAATGAGTTTTCATATAAGATATTTTGACTCCAATAGGAATATATGGAACCTTTTTGATCAAAACCCATCCACATCATGAGTCCTAAAAATTTTTTTTTTTTTTTTTTTTTGTAGTATCTTTCCAACTACAATGCCTTGCATATTTAGAAAGTGTTTCATCTAATATTCTCTTTGTTGTTACTTCAGTTGTGTAAGTATTGGTTTGCTCAGTGAGTAGTTCAAGTACCTCATCATCTAAAATCATGTAGAAAGCCTCTTGTGGTGTTATGGTTGGTGGGAGAGAGTTTACGAAGCCGGACTTTCCTGTTAAAGGAAATGAATGTTGCCTGCCTGCAAACTCACGCCATATGGGGGAGCTTTCATTTTCATCTTCCTCTCTCTCAAGGTCATCTTCAATATTTTCTTCCAATTCCATTGCCTGTAATGCATTATCTAACTCTATATCAGCCTCTTCGTTGGTAAATCCAATGAGTGGATCAAGTTCTGGGTAATTAGTATCAGAATCAAAATATTGGACATTATAAACTTCTTCATCAGGCTCATAATCAGGATCTATATCAGAGTCGTCATAATTAGGTTCCGTGCTACAGAAGCTACTGTCAAGGGCAGCAGCGACTTCCTTCGTTGTCAGTTTTTTTTATCCATTATTGGAATGTTATAGCTATACAAATTTTTAAATTTATAGGTATGATATTCTTTATAAATTTAATTAAATTTTACTAATAATTAAAAATTTTTGAATTAAAATTTATAGTTTTTAATTATTTTAAACATTAAACTTTTGTATCAAACATTAGAAAAAAAAGAAAAATAAAAAATTAGTCATTTTTTGATAAAATATAGGTTGTCAACAAATATTGTTGACATGGCACACAAATATACTAAAAATTAAAGATTAACAAACATCATAAAAGTAACTTTATTCTAACACCTAGAACCCGTTTTTATTACCAAACATGTTCCTTATTGTTATTTTCATTTGTTAAATTAAAAAAATGAATTAAAAATAAGGAAAATCATGTAAAAAAACACTGTCAACATATATTGTTGACATGGCACCCTGAAGGTACTCAAAAAAGAAAAAGAAAAAAAAAAGAGATTTCCTCAAAAACTATTACGATTTGAACACTAAGATTAACACCAAACCTATTATTTTACTTCCTATAATGTATTTATCAAGTAAAAAATTTTTGGCCCCGGGGTGACTTTTACTGATTTAGGCTTGGCACTCAATGTGTTAATCGGTGGTTCAAAAAGTTGTTGCTAACTGTTGATAGCGGATATAAAAGTTAGAGAGCGGCTAATTGCATGGAAAATTATCCTATTTGTATCATTAAGTCGTTAGTGTGAGGATATATTTGCCCATCTAGCCACTGATCTTCTTACTAATAAAATGTTTGTTTTTGGAGGTGGATTTATCAGGCTAAACATAAATAAAAACCTATAACCGCGACTAATATACGCAAGAAGCTATATATAGTAGGCAATATTTCTAGTGAACTTATCCACAAACCAGACTCGGAGCTTCAGGAGACTTGGGCAAGTTTTGACATTTTACATATTCTGGCTTCCTTACTACCAATTCGGATTAAAGACCGAGGTATTCCGACTAGTGTGTGAATTATAGATTACCATATTAGAAAAGTATTCCGAAGCTCAACTATTTATTTTTACTCCAGTGGTCCCTTTAACTGCTGCCTTTGTGTATGATTTTTACAGCTTTAAATTTTTTTAATTCGTGGTATTTAACTGAAACATTTCTTAAACCTAAAAGATTGGTTACCGTTTTAAGTACTTTTAAATCATAATTGCTCTAAAAGGAAAGTTCTTTACAGAAGCTATATGTTGTAGGTTTTGGAGGGTAGCTATTTTATATTCACTAACAGCCTCCCCAAGGTCATGGTTGCTCCTCGTTTGTCAATCTTCTTTTCATGTAGCTGCAAGATTAAGGATTCTATGATCTTTACATTCACATTCGATATCAGTTACTTTAATTCTCTAGGATATTTGGTTCTCCATACCCCTTTATTTTTGTTTATTTATGATTGGTGATGAGTGTTTCATCTGGCAATTGATCTAACTTTAAACCTATTAATTGTGCAGTTTTGGTATTAATAAAATTGGAAAGATAAAATAAAAACTAACAATGTATATCTAAAAACCTTTTATTTTGAATGGTGCTTCATATAATTTGAAAACATATTTTAATAACCTAGTTTAGAGTACAATAACTTTAATTATTTTACTCTAAAACTTCGTTTTTAAAATGTAAGTTTTCAAGTTATATGTGAAGTACCATTCAAAATAAAAAGTTTCTAGAAGACATTGTTCGTCTCTATTTTATCCTTCCTTTATAGAGGTAGAGTATACGCATACTCGCAGCGATGTAATTGCCTCCCATTTTGTATATGGTATGTATTCCAGTGTCTAATGGTTCGCCTTTCTCTTTTGCGTTCATATACACACTCATCCTCCATACATCTTAGACATATACATCATATACACATACTTATATCCACACCCTTCTTCTAGACAACATCTTACAGACATCCCTATCCCTTATATCCCCATTTGTGGGGGGAGAAAGAATTGCCCACATCATAGTCCTGCGTGTTGTAAAAGGCGACTAAGGGACGGATTTAGTTTGGTTGGCTACCTATTACCACATATTTTGCCAATAATGCTAATGAATGCCTTGGAGAAGGTCGTGATCGCTGTAAGCGACCTTCTATCTTACGGCGAAAATGTATAAATCGAATAGGTACATGGAATGTCAGGATTAAATGTTTAGGAGAGAGTGGATGTATGTATTTAGAGTATTTTGAAAGAGCAAATTTGATTTGCTCGCTGTGACTGAAACAAGAAAGGAAACGGGGAAAATGAGTGGTGTGGTATGAAATGTGTTTATGCTGGTGTGGAAAGGAATGAGAAGGGGATAAATGGTGTTGCAATTCTGATGAGTGACTTGTGGTATAGAGCTATGGTAGATTTTGCGTGCGAGTACTAGAATTCTAATAGTTGAATTTAAGTTTGGAAAGGCCAAGGTATGTGTGGTTGTGACATATGGTCCATCTGAGGGTAACGTTAACGAGGGTGCGATTTTCTGGGACAATTTGAATGACGTTTTAGATTGGGTGAGTAGGAGCTTCAGATTGATTGGGCTGGGTGACCTAAATGGTTTGATAGGTGGCTTTGGGTTGTCGGGAGAAAATGAGAATGATAGGAAGGTAATTGATTTCTGTGAGGGGAGAGGTATGTGTATAAGTAATACTTTCTTTAAACACAAGAGTATTCATAAGTATACTAAAGTTGATGTAGGTAGAGATGGTATCGAAGTGAAAAGTATGATTGATTTTGTGTTGAAGAAGGAGATTTTGAAGTATGTATTGAATTAAATCAGTGAGGGGGGGTTAAGAATGGGATTATCGGATCATTGTGTTGTTTTTGTAAAATTAAGTTAGTGGGGGCTTGGATGGAGAGGAAGGTGATAAGGAAGGAACTGGGTAGAATTAAGAGAAGTTTGGTGAACAAGGAAAAAAGGATAAGAAGTTAAGATCGCTCGCAAATAAATCAGTTAAATGTGAACAAGTTGAAACTAAACAAATCTGGAAGCAAATGAAGGAAGCGGTTGTTAGCAGTGCAAAAGAAGTGTGTGGATGTGCTAAAGTAGGAAGTAAGAATGTTAACAGGGAGTAGTGGAATGGAGAGGTGATGCAAGCGGTTAAAAGTAAAAAAGAAGCGTGGTTGTATGTACTAAAAGCCAATGATGAGGTATCAGAAGAAAGATGTTTAAATTATACTAAAAGGAAAAAAGAAATAAATATAATGATTGCCTTTCCTCGAATTATATTCCTTAACCAAGACCATTCTTATGTCATTTAATGAGATTCGCACAGCGCGCTCCAGGCGCTTGAAACCCCTTATTCTAAAAACACAATGGTATATGCCGTACAACAATTTCTTCGGCTGCTCCACTCCCGTAAGAAACAAATCATACTATGTTGGACTCCCTCTCATATTGGGGTAACTGGCAATGAAATCGCAAAAATGGCCACCTCTTCTTTTCGGACCTGTTCCAGGTACCTCCAGGATGCCATTCGACAAGGCCGCCTCCCATCAACTGATTACTATCCTGCTCTCTCCGACAAGGCTTTCGATCTTATTGACAAGAGTGATGGACGAATGGTCATTGGTGAGTGGTCTTTTTCCCACCGACCAAAGCGCTTACACGAGGTGATACTTGCACGCCTCCGTATTGGCACACAAATATCACTTACAGCCACTATATGTCACGGGACCCTCCTCCCATCTGCAAATTTTGCCATCGCCATACCCCGCAATCTGTTCGCCATATCTTCATTGATTGTCCCCAACTGAACCTCATTCGTCGTTGTGATTTTCCTACTTTATGGTTCATAACACCTTCTAAAAGGTTATCCCATATCTTATCCGAATCTTCCCACTTTCGCGGAGGACTGTGGGTGAAGAGTTGTTGGACCGGCGAGATGTTTTCTGTACAACCTTCCACACTGAAAGTATTGCCTATGTGTTTGGCGATTAACTCGACAAGATTTCGCCGCAGCTGCTTTAAAAATAATCATGTTTGGGCTGGTGCAGGTCCTTTTGTATTGGCTGTAGAGTTTTTTCTTCTCCCGGTTAGCTTGCGCAAACTCTTGGGACCACCAAGGGGTTGCCGAACGTCTACCTGCGGAAGATCGCGGAATGCAAGCTTCCGCTGCTGTGATGATAACTTGTTGGAAGAAGTTAAAGGCAGTATCAATAGTCGGAAACCGCTTATTGAAGGGGGAAAGTGGGAAAGATGTGGCGTGTTGAAAAGAACCCACTACGCTCGGTCATAACTCCAGGTGGAATTGTTTTCTAAAATTGGGCCGGTGCAAGTTCATTTAAAGCTAGTGGGCAATAGTCACTGCCGTATAGATCATCAAATCGGGACCAGGTAAAACGATCCACAAGAGAATGAGAGCAAAAGGAAACATCGATACAGGAAGAAGAGTGTGCATCTAAACTTTCATATGTGGGGAGTCCTGTGTTAAGGCATTCCAGGGAAAAGGGTGTTAGAAGATCTAAAAGGATCACAGACTTAGAGGAGATGACACTTTGGTGTACATATGCTTACCAGTTGAACAAGTTCTTCAAAATTAGAGTAGCAGCCACGACAATTCCATTGAAGGAAGGTGGCAATGCTATACTGTTACAAACATTATGAGGATGGTCTTTTTTGAGACAACTGTCTCCATGTGGCTAAGAGTGATGCTGGAAGTTTATTCAGATGGGGGAGGAAAGGCTGAGACGTGGGTCTCGACGAGGAGGAACAACAAATCATTGTGACAAGGAACAGTCGTACAACAGAGATCTGGGCTACACGATCGGTTTTGGGGAGAGTTCTCAGTGGCATTTGGTGGAGATACCTCACCAACCAAGTCCATTTCATTATGTGGACCTCGTTGGTCGTTGGAAGAGCAACCAAAATGCTCATGTTAAGAACAAAAGCGATATCAGCATCTTCCAAGCAAGCAGATTCAGAAATGGGTGGAGAACATATGAAAGTTTCCATGGAGGCTAGTTATGCAGGTAACATCCGCATCCGCGGAGCATCCGCACATTATTAAAGATCCGCATCCGCGCTTTGTCCTGCGGATGTTTCGCGGATATTTATTGTCGAGATTTGATAACGAATTTTATAATAAAAAATACTTAAAGATGAATCTGAAGAACTGTAATGAAAATGAGTTTGAAAGCGATTTTCAGTAACCGCTTGATATTCCATATCTTAATGTTATCAAAACATTCCAACTCGCTGGAATATTACACTTCACATGATGCAAAGAATGGTATTGCTCAAAGAACCTCTTGCTTTGTACGCCAGTTCGTATTTCAAATACGTTTCTTTACTAAGTGGAAAATTCATATCACATTGCATTAATCTATTGAAACCATTTGACAGATTCCCAAAAAAATCAGCACCCTCTACAGCTTCTTGTCTACGAAGTAATACCATTAATCTCAACGCTAAGGAAGCATTTTGAACCATCTTCGAATGCAAATGATGACGTTTTAATAGAATGAAAGATGTAATTAAACTAGAGCTAGAAAAAACGTTTTGGTTCTGTGGAAATTTAATGAACTTCATACTATTGCAACTTACTTAGATCCCCGTTATGTAGGCAAGTTTTTTGTAACACAATATTAAGACAGGTTAAATCGTCACTTTGTGTTACAGTTGAAAAACTTAAATCCGAACAGTATATTAATTCGCCACCACATTAAAACGGGAAAAAAACCGAAATTTACAGAAACCAACACCTACAAGTAAATTAATAGCAGATTAACTAGAAGAATTTCTACAGTCCAGTAGTGTGAAGAAACACACGCCAAAAGATGTAGTGCAAATGATTGAAAACTATCATCAAGAAAAACGACTAGATACAAATGCATGATGATCCTGTCAGTTGGTGGAAAGTTAAGCAAATGGATACCCACGCTTGAGTAAACTTGCAAGGAAATACTTGCCTGTCCTCCCACTTATGTTCCAAGTGAGAGAATATTTAGCAATGCTGAACTACATATATGAGACAAATAAAAATACTCTCTGCGAAAAGGCAGAAAAGTGATGTTTCTCAAGCACAACCCTCCTATATTTGAATTTCAATACCAGTGCAAAAAGTATATAATCCATTGTAAAGTCTTTCATTAAGGGCGGAGGTTGGGGAAAGAAGGTATGGTGTCCAAATGGTTGGGTCCCCGTCGCGTACCCTGGTAACACAACTATATTAATAGATATGTGGCTAAAACTCGATATATATATATATATACTATATATATATCAAACAATCCATATATATATAATATATATATATATATATATATATATATATATATATATATATATATACTATATATATATATATATATATATATATATATATATATATATATATATAATAATATATATATATATATATATATATATATAATATATATTATAATATATATATATAATTTTATTATATATAATTAATATATATATATATATATATATAATATGATATATATATTTATATATAAATATATATATATATATATATATATATATATATATATATATATATATATATCAAACATCCGCATCCGCATCCACGGATGCGAAAAAAATAACATCTGCTGCATCACTAAATTGGAGACAGTGTAAACATTTGACACCGGAAAAGTTTCATTTTCTTGTAAAGAAGTTGGAGTTGCGATACTGGGACTCGATATGGAATCCAAGGGTCACGGAGGTCTGACGCTAGAGACCCTGTCAGTGGACCATCAGGTGGGTGATTTTAAAAAACTGGACAATTTGTGTTAAGATAGGGAACCTCTGGGTACCCCTCCGTGCCACCAACAGATCTAGAACATTTAGAGCGCTTGCGTTGTGTGCGCTGAATGGCCTTCCATTCACCTCTCTCGGAAGCGCAAGAAGCATTAGAGAGAGAGAAAGAGAGAGTCGTCTCATCAGGCACCACCTTGGAACCCTGATCCATTTTATCCGGTAAAGCTAGAATCCTTTAGGGAGTGCTGAGGTAGGAAATTCGGAAGAAGAGTTATAGGAGGATTCAGAAGAGCTGAAACAATCCTGAAAGATATCAGAGAGCTGGTTGGTAGGTTTTTCAATAGTTGTGATGGCTTGGACATTATCTACTGAAGTCGCTGCTTCTGCCTCAGGAACAGACTCATGACGAGGTCTCTTCTGAGTTGTACCTTTTACATCCGGGGTCAGTGGGTCTTGCTCCAGAAATTTGGATGTTTTGCATTTCAGCGAGCAATCTTTAACTTTTTGATCAATCTCTTCTCTGCGTTTAGGAATATTCCTTTCAGGAAATTGAGCAACGGTGGGAGACAAATTAGGGGATTCAGATGCATTCCTCCCTGGTATGTTCGGCCAACTTATCGGGAGGATACAGGACAAAGTGTCTTGACAGGAAATGCTCTCCAAGCTCTGTATTGGATGAACCAACTCTGCTTCATTTTTAGTTGTTTGAAAACTAGTCCTCGGAGTAAGGTTGTCGATGGCATCTTGAACGAGAGATTGGATCAAAGGCCGCTCCTGGACTATCTGAGAAGTTGTCAGTATAGGCAACCAGGGTTGTGGAGTCGGTTCAAAAATTTTCCGACTCCGACTCCGACTCCGGCCTCTTAAAAATTACCGACTCCGACTCCGACTCCGACTCCGACTCCGGCCTCTTAAAAATTACCGACTCCGATCCGACTTCCGACTCCACCCTTTGGAAATTACCGACTTCCGTCCGCTCCGAGTGGTGGTGACAATTATAATATATATATATATATATATATATATATTATATATATAATATATATAGTTAATATATATATATAAATATATATATATATATATATTATATATATAATATATATATAGTATATATATATATACTATATAATATAATAAGGGATATTTTGTTACTTGTGTTAATGTATAGTAGTGAGACTATGGTCTGGAATAAGATTATATTCTAAAGTACAATATGCTCGAGATGAAACAATCTAGGGCGTGTGGAGGTGGAGAAGATTGGTAAAATCAAGGAATGAACGTATTAGAAAGTTGTGTGGTGTGAAAAAAGGAATAAATGAGAGAATCAATGAAAGTACGTTGCGATGGTTTGGTCATGTGAAAAAGGATGGATGATAGTCGTCGGTTGGTTAAGCAGTTGTTAAGTCGGGTGGTGTGCTGGGAATCGACCGGCTTGGGAGACCGAAAGAAAAGTAGAATTGAGTCAGTAAAGGAATGCCTGGAGGAGAGAAATATGAGTTTAGCAAAGGCGGAAGAAGGGTGCAAAATAGAAGTGAATGCGCGGGGTTTTTGAGGGGGTACGGTTGTAGCCCACTGGGCTAAGGATGAACCCTACATTGGAGGATGCATGGTGAGGGTCCGTCAGGGTCCCATGAAGCTCTAGGATGAAATTTTCTGACTGCGACGAAGCTCTCACTAAAAGGTATAAAGGAGCGAAAGACTATGCTTTCTTTTCGACTTTCGTCATAATTCTTCTACTACTTTTCTTCTTTTTTTAATAGGAATGTACGCACCTTACCCCCAGGGCTTGGAGGAGAGAAGGTGGGGATATGATTTATATATATATATATATAATATATATATATATATATATATATATATATATATAATATATATAGTATATATATATATAACTCTATATATATATAATATATATATACTATATATATATATATATATATATATATAACTATATATATACTATATTTATATTTTACTTATATCATATATTATATATATAGATATATACAAATTTAATAATATTTATATATATATATATATATATATATATATATATATATATATTATATATATATATATATATAATATACTATATATATATACTAATTATATATACTATATATTACTTCAATAAAGGGCAGGGTCCAATTATTTGCTTCGGGCTGAGCCCAATTTTCCACCCCAAAGATGGACATAAAAATTATTAATTTTTGCGCTAACAATTTTGATGGGGAAAGAAGCAAACTGTAGCTTTTTTCTGAACTCTAAAAGTCGTTTTCGAGTGTTTTTCTGTGTCTGTAGTCATTCTTACAGGAATTTCATTTCTCCAAACCTATGTTTTGACATTTTTGGCTTTAACTTCTACAATTTTTTCGAAAAGACTTCAAACTTGAAATATGCGTGGATGGGTCCATTACCTACAATTCAAGAATAGTGGTTTTGATTCTTAACAAATTTGTGACAGCCAAATGTTATCCAAACAGGAATCACTCTCTGGACTGTCGTGACGAACTGATAATTTTGTTCGTCTCAGGAGATATCACTGGTGAATGAGAATTCACGCGAAGAATATCGAATACTTTGGGAAAAAATTAAATAGTATAATTAAATAGAATATAATCTATGACAAATTTACACCCTCCTAATTACATCCTAAAAAATACAATCGAAAGTAATATGATTCAACATGTGTGTTCATGAAGAGATGAAGCTAAAACAAGTATATAAAATTATTTCTTTCTATGGTTTTTGGCAATGATAAAGTATTACAGTACGAATATTTCTTAAAAAATTACTGTAAATTTTCCAACTTTTAAACTATTTTTTAATTTTCAGCTTGATTTATGACCAATTTAAATAACATGAAAATTAAGACCCATTACTTCAATGATGTTTTTGTAGGCATCATGTTTCCAAAAACTATCACACGACATTTACCATCACATAATTAAATTTTAAAACTAAAAACGATAATCTTAATTAACATCCCCTAAATAGTTATATATGATTTCATCAAAATTGTTTTAAAAATATTATAGTTTCTATTTTGATAATAAAACATACTTAATTTAAATTATTATCTTAATAAATATACTTTTAATCAATAATGAACTCCACTCGCTTGGTTTCCGAGAACAACTTCCTGTCTTTGTCTAATTTGTAAAGTAAGCCTCTGTGACCCTGTTTCGATTCTTTTGTTTCTTCTCAAAAATTGTTCTATGGTTTTCTACATAAAACTATTTTTCTAACGTTGGACATTCAATTGGTGTATAATTAATTCTGCTTATAAATTAATGGGTTTTTTCTTGAAGTTTTTCGCATTAAGAACTTTTTCTAAAAGTTTTGAGGTCTTTTAAGCAATACTGTAATGTATTTTTCTAAAATGTTTTTAAAGCTCCCTAAGAGAACAACATATTTTTACAGAGTTTAACCAAAATAAGAACAATTTTCTGTTTTGTCTGTCGTCAACTTAGAAACAATTTCTGTGTTCTGTGACAACTTAGAACAATTTTCTTGATCTGTTCTGTGACCTTTCTTTTGAGCCTTTTTCTATTTTGGACCTTTTGTATTTTTTTTCGCAAAACGATTGGTATCTATCAATTTATAAAGTACCTGTATAGTATTCTAAAAATATAGTTTAATTTAAGGGGAAAAAAAAACACTAATTATTTAATTAAAAAAAAAAACACTATTATTTTTAAATCACTGAAAAAAAATAAGACAAAAACAAAATGAGCTATTTAAGTCACAAACAAAAAAAAAAAAAACGAAGAAGAAACCAAAATATTCGAAATTTGACCTTTTTTCCCTGCAACAGGTAAAAGGTCATTTTTCGTTTGACCTTACGATTTTTTCAACCCCTTTTTACCCTTATATACCCTATGCGTTACAGAATATATATTATGACAATTACGCAATTAGTGAAGAAAAATGATTATTAAGACCAGCATAAACTTACATTAAAAAAACACAAAAAGATATATATATATATATTATATATATATTATATATATATTATAATAAATAATATATATATATATATATCTATAAATATTATATATAATATATATATTAGATATTATAGTATATATATATATATTATACTAATATATATATATATATATATAATATATATATATATATATATTATATAAAAAATGATGTGTTTGTTGCGATGGTTGGTGTAGCGTAAAAAAGCAAGGAGGGAAAAAGCTTGCCCAAAAAAAATGACATTGAATCTCGTATTTACTTTGCCAAGTTCACAATTCGTCCTCATCCTTGTTACTGGCACTTGCGCGTCAATGCCGTTTTCCCCGACTTTGTTTTATTACTTCCTGAATGTTCGAATAAGCTGATTCAGTTTACAACTTACAATTTAATTCAAACACACGGATACTACGATAAATACGTTTACTATTTGCTGACGCCTATGAATTGAACTCCCGCCAACTAAAACGTAAACAAAAACATTTATCCGAACGTTCTTTTTTGACACAACATTTTTTTTATGGAGTGCTGTTCACGATAGAAGATATTTTCAATTTATAATTGTCTATAACTAAGTTAATTACGTTAATTTATTAAATACTTGTTTGTCATTAGTATTACTATGATATTCTTTATATTTTAAAAGAATAAAAAAAAAATTAATTAAATTTTTAATTAATCAATTAAGTGCTTGATTGCATTGTTTCATATATAATTTTAAAAAATCTTCCCACTGGAACATATACAAGAAAACAATACTATCAAACGATTTTTATTATTGTTTTTTTTAGAAGTTTTGCTTTAAAAAAAAACAAAAGAAAAATAACAATAAATAAAATAACAATGTTTTGTCAGATTTTTAACAATGATAAATTTAATATATTTTCTCTAATTTATATATAGAAAAAAAACATCTATTAACTTTTCTTTTTAATCACACTATTTTTTATATTTATTGATTATTTATTTATAAAATAAAAATAAAATAAAAAAAAACACTGAATGGCCTCTTTTTTTTTCTATAGGCCTTTATGGTGATTTTTCTAACACTTTATTTTGTAAAAATTTTTAATTTACATTTCACTTCTCTACTCTTATTGTAGATTTTAGCACTAATTTTTTCAATAAAATTTTGCTATAAAACAAAGCAAAATAAATAAAAAAAACACTTTTGTTGTGTAATTTATTACGAAATTATATATAAAACGGGCATAAGGTATGTTAGAGTCTAACGACATATAACATAACATATACTCCTTTATATAAATTTCTAATCAACTTTATTTTTAGTGTGATGTCTGTATTTTTTGTATAAATAAATTATATTTTATATGTAAGTTTTTTACCTTACAATAAGAAGTTCTGGATGGTCTAAAAATATTTTCCACCTTTAAATGCTTGGCAAAGGTTGAGTTTGGAACTGTCAATGACCTCACTTCGGTCACTCTCAATGAATTGAATAGATAATTTGCCCTTGTGTCCTCAGAAGCGTCCAGGTAAGTGTAGGCGAATCCCTCGTACGTCTCCTTACGATCCTCGTTCTTGAAGTCGCAAAAATACCACGGTCTTGGAAATAAATACGGAAGGAGATTTCGACCATAACATCCTGGCAAGGTCGCCAGTCTCGATATGACAGGTTCCCGAGAAACTGGTTACTATCCCATCAAGAGTCCGAGTTTGGGAGTCAAATAATACAACGCCTAGGTTTCTAAGTTTTTTATTCAATCCTTAATCAACTCACAAAAATTGTCCAAATCATAAAATTGTTCCAAGACTAAAAAACTGTATAAAAAATAATAAGAAATAACATAAAAATAAAATGACTGACGTCTTTAATGAACATCTTAGCTAAATATAGCAATATTATAATTAATTTAGTAATTAGTATATATTTCACATATCAGATAAATTAGTTAAAAGTATTTTCATTAATTCTTTTCTAAGTTCGAGAAATGTTCACAGTGTTAAAAATTGGAAATTATTATTTATATTCAATTTTTATTCAAAAGCATAAATTACAATTATAATTATAATAAAATAAAATATCAATTATTAATTAAATCAAATTTCAATTTCAACAGGTTAAAATAAATTCATTTAAAACAATTAAGGTAGGATTTAATAAATTTAAAATAAAAATAACTCTTTTAAACAACGATTCTTTCCAAAATCAGATTGTTCTATCGTTTATTCAATTATTATTCATTTCCCTCTCTCTTTCGCTCATTTTATAGATCTATGTCATTATTTAGTATTTTCTTGCATTATTCATTATTATTGTATTATTTATTATTATTATTATTATTATTATATTATTATTATATTATTATTATTAACTTATTAACAATCAATATTTATTACCTTTGTCAAGATAGTGGATGGAAAAGGATGAGTGAGATGAGAATCTTTCTTTGTTTTGTCTCACTAAATTATTTTGCCTGTTTTAGCGTTGTATGATTCAAGATTTAATGTGGCAATCACATCCCCCGCCACATCTCGCGGTGCATATATATAATATATATATAATATAATTCTTTATTATCTATATATATATATATATATATATATATATATATATATATATATATTATATATATGGGTATATACCGTATATATATAATTACTATATATATATATATATAGTATATATACTATATGTATAATATATCATAGAAGTTATCAATATATTGAATGTACAATAGAATTATATTATATCATAAATTGGTGCAAAATACACATATATGCATGATATATACTTATATTACTTTATTTTTCACCACTAACAATGAAAACTTTATATGTAATTTTTCGGAGTCCCTAACACTCTCGCTTTCAGACTATCCTTATATTTCATTTTTCACAATTATACCTAGAGCTAATTTATTAGTTGTTTCCTAAGCAGGTCCTCTCCCCTAACGAATGAAATTTCTTATGTTCCAGCCCTTATAAAAGCTCGCTCCCTCCATGGTCCCTTGCATCCCCAACTCTACTCTCTTACCTCTCTAAATGTCTTCCCTCTCTTCCCCCACCATTTTATCTCTTTCCTAACTCTCTATTTAAAAATTTCGAAGGTGGGGATTTCTAAGATTCATTTGTGTGATTTAAATATCCAGATTTAAATCCAGATTTGGATTATTCCTAAAGGGATTTTCTATGTTTGGATTAAGGAATTGGATTTATTCCCCGGATTTAAAATGAATCGTAGCGCAACAGACTGTGGCTAAATCATCCTTACCTGATCATCCTCTTGGCATCGGTTTTGGACGATCAAATCAAAACTTAGAGAGTGTGGTCAATTCAGGTCATAAAAAAGCGCCGGCAGGATGGTTAAGTAAGCAAAAAAAATGATGCAATAGAAACTTAAGTCTTGCTGATGTTCATATGGCAGAGAGTGACAAGGCTAGAGCAGCAATTTTTATCTGAATTATAGGTTTTAGTTTATATCATCATAAGTATTTTATTGTTCTTCTTACTTGAGAAATATAATTTA
>JABUQX010060990.1:0-12500 GCA_015478945.1 Trachelipus rathkii | reverse complement strand
TTAATTTATTTGATGTCCTATCATAACGCATGTCTGTTTGTGTAGCAGAGGAGAATTGACGCTCCAATTAAGTTAGTTGCACATGCCATGACCCTCGTCGGTGTGTGCATGTTAAATTTGTACAGTATGCACGTACAATATTAGCAAATAAAAAATTAAATTGAACCCAAGTCCTGAACTTTGCCTCAGTACATATTTATACAAGTATAATTATGGGAAAAAAAAAAGCCAGTTAACAAAGAATAAACTGATTAACCATAATTAATATGCGATTTAAAAACTTATAGTGTAAGTAAACAACCAAAACAAAAAAAAAAAAAAAAAAAAAAAAGAAAATGCTTTTCGATTTAAACCATGGTTTAAAAAAAAAAAAAAAAAAAAAAAAAAAAAAAAAAAAAAAAAAAAAAAAAAAAAAAAAAATTCTTCCACTTACATCTCTGTATTCTGAAATATAGTTTAAATATCGCTTTATCCATAATCCGTAAAATAAATTAATGAAACCTTTATCAAATAAATGGAAGATAACATCAGAGTTTCTAATTATAACGCAGATGCTTTAAAACCTAATAATGTCAAGTTCTTACTAAATTACCTATTAATAATAATTAATTACATTTTATTTTAGTTCGGCAGTTTAAAATAATAACATTTAAAAATAATATAAACCAACATGTCTCCAAAAATTTCAATAATAATAATAATAATAATAATAATAATAATAATAATAATAATAATAATAATAATAATAATAATAATAATAATAATAATAATAATAATAATAATAATAATAATAATAATAATAATAATAATAATAATAATAATAATAATAATTTGATATAAAATTTTATACTGATAAGAAATTTAATTTTCTGTCGCAATTAAGCAATACATTTTGTGATCATTTTGATATTTGTGTTAATATTTAACAGATAATTTATGAATAATTTTAGGTTCATTTTGCTTTTTCATTTCGATGTAATAAGTTTGCAAGCTCAAAATTCAACGAAAGCAATTTTTTTAAAATTCACAATAAGGATTGTTTCTTTCATAAAAATAGAGACAAACCAAGCGCCGTTTTCGAATTCCTTCAGGATGAAAGACGCATCCAAGATGGAGTTCCTCTCATTTTACCATGCAGTCCAGGCGGTAAGTGTTATTATCTATTTTAACAATTTAAATTTCCCATAGATGATATTTAGCTTTTAATGACATGCATAACTTTTACTTAATATTTAATTAATATATAATTTTAAGAAATCAGAAATAATTTTTTTAAAATTGTTATAAAACTTTGGGTAAAAAATCATTCAAGGTTTGAAAATTGTAAGTTCGTCTATTTGCACCTTGTTCCCATATCCAATTGTAATCACCCAGAGAAGATTTTGGGTAGATTTCAATGAAGCTTATGGAATTCTTTTTGAGCTGAATTTGAAACATTTAATTAAAGGCATGGTAGTTTACAATGACTGCAAATCAAAGTTTTTTCATACTTGCTAGTAGAGGAGTAAATTTCCAAAAACTCTATGAACAAAATATATTGTTAATTTAGTTGACTTGAAATTATAAGCGAGTATTTGTCAGAATGGGGAAATTTTTGAAAATTGTCCTATTTAAAAAATTTACATGGATGCTGAGAGAAGAGTGAAGAAGATGCTGATATAGTGTCACTAGGGTTGGGAAAGGAAAAAAACAAGCTCGTTTTTTTCCGAAAAAACGGTTTTTTCATGAAAAAAACACAGCATGAAAAAAACAAGTAAAAATTTGTTTTTTTCAGTTAAGTTGTGGAATTTACATGTTTGAACAATTATATTATAAATTTTAGCAAATATGCTCTAATTTGGATATTTTTTGGTTCCAATTTCATACAAGGTGGAAGCCCCTGAGTTTGTGTTCAAAATTTTTATGGGTTTTCCATATTTTATTTTATATTCTTGGAATTGATATTCATAATATTTTTTTGTCATTAATGTTTCTTACTCTGTTTCAGCTTTCAGTAACATTTTTATCATTATTATTTAACAAAATTTAGAAATGCCACATGCAAAAGTCGTGTGACTTTACTTTTTAAGGAAATAAAAGGTTATGCAAAGACTTCGCAGAAATATTAACTTTTGTTGTTGTAGACGTTTAAAAAAACTAGTATTTATTTGCTCATATCTAGAACTAGGAAATTCTGAAAATTTGCCAACTGAAAGAAATGATTATGCTAAGGCAGCTAAGCTTAAGAGTCCGGTTACTGCCCCTGCTCCTTCACCACTGTCATTCTCACACGATACTTCATACGACTGGAGATAAGACTTATCAGTCATTTCAAAATTAAATGTGTGGCGATCACGCTGATGAGCCCAGTGATAATGAGCTTGACAGTAGTCACAGCACAGTAGTCAGTGCTCAGTAGTGACTGGGGTCAGGGGAGTGGGGACTAGTGATTAGTGAATCAAAAGTTGATATTCCAACGCCAAATATTTAATTTAGTCATTCACTCATCCTCTTCATTTACAATCTTGGTATAATTTAATTCAATATTTTCTATTATTTCATTTGCATCCCTTAAGTCACTTGAGTTTTGTCATTCATATAATTGTATATAATATATATACCATTAATATTTAAAGTAAATTATAAATATTATATGATATATACAAATGTAAAATACGTAGTTAAATTAAAAAGTAGAAGCCTTACAAACACCTTTCCTGTAAGTAGAAGCCTACTGTAAATTGTAACGAAAAACAATCGATAAAAAATATAAGATAAAGGGTTCACTATTTATAAACCATTTAATGAGAATATTGTTTCATTTCAAGTATCCTTATATTGAAAAATGAAAATATACTCAAGTGAAATATCATATTAGCTCTTTATATTTTTAAAAATACATTAATGAAAGAAACGAAAAAAAAAACTGAAAAAAAAACGAAAAAAAAAAAAAAAAACATGAAAAAAAACACGATTTTTGAAAAAAATGTTTTTTTCCCAACCCTAAGTGATCACACACGCTAATAGCGTCGTTTAATTAACCACGTATTGCGGAAATTGGTAAGTTGAATCGCTCGCTGTAGACAGTAGTTCATATTGTTTCCAGCAGATTCTCCAAAGAGGAGACTTGCCTTCAGACCTCTGACAAGGCATGAAATAATTGCTTGTAATATAAGACATGACTTATTAAAAAGTGCACATATAGGCAATAGGTGTAACAGTGGCAAAGTACTTATTTAAGAGCTGATCTTATATCATCAAAAAGGTTCGTTGGAACGAGCTCTCCTATAGTACACTCTTGCGAGGAAAGTAGATGCAGTTCATCGCAAAGCAATGTTTTAAAGCTGTACACCGTGAAGATTGTCAAGGACATGCAAGTACAGAATAAGCGTATGTGATATTTTATATTGATGCAGCACTGCGAAATGATTCCTGTCCCGGTGAAAGTTTTAACTGCATCATGATGGGTATCTCGAGCTGATCTATGGTGGTGACTATGAATTGTATACGTCCAAACCAACCCTGTTGATAAAGCTTTAACAATATGAAACCACTATTCATGTGAAAATTCGCATTTGCTTAAATAGGCCTTGACATGATATAACACGAGTATCATCATCTAATTAAACTGTAATCACATTGGTAGGAACATTGGTTGGATTTCAAATACCGCAAGATCACTGGAGTTTTCCCAAGTGTTACACGAGCCGGATCGTAGGATCGATACATTTGGAGATACAAAATTTGAATTTCAAGTGATTAGGAATTGAGACCTGCAGGGCGGAAGTTCGCCGGTGGGCCGGACCCGGGGCTGCTCTTAATTTAGACGCGGGACTGCGGTGTTCTGGCGTCTAATTGTATTATCCTCGAGTTACAGAAGAAGTTGTAAAGACCGGGCACGGCCGGGGATGCTTACGCCCGGATACAAGGGTAGTCTAAGCAAATAGAAATGAATTTTCTAGTCCCAAAACACTTTAGCGAACAATGTCAAGAATAAATTAGGACTTGAGCTGTAAGAAATATACATGTATAAAATTCAATTTAATTGTGTTTTTTTTAATTTAAATTATAAAAAAAAGGTTAAAATGAAAATAATTAAGGCAATAAAGAGATGAGTATGTAAGAGAAGCTGAGAAATTTGGTAAGAAAATAAAGATGATTAAAAGATATATGCGCAAACATGAAAATTATAGTTGCACCGATTAATAGTAGTGCAAACAATCTAGTTATAATATCGTGCACATTTTTATACCTATTAATCCAGGTTGATTGACCAAAGTCCGAATTAATATCGTATTACTATTTAATTAAACTAGTGTATAGTAGTATATATTAGGCATAAAGATAATATCTCTAGTATGTTTTTTTTAATATTTAAAATAATACCTTAATAATATAGGTTGATGCTTTGAAAAAGAGTTCACTGAAATAAAAGGAATAAAAAACACTATAATAACTAATAAAAATATTAAAAGAAATACTCTAATTTGATTACATAATAATTTATTTAGAATAGTTTAGTAAATAATCCTAATAATATCAAACTTTTATTCCTTTGGCTTTAACCGTATCATGAGGGCCGATTGAATAAGAATAATGAGGTGAGTAATATAGAAAAATTTGTATGGATGCCTTATTATTAAATAAGTAGTAAATACAATATATTTCCTTATCTGTTTTTCTGTATATTAAAAAGATATTCTACTGCTAATTTATTTTTTTGATGACATAATATTATATATATATATATTAGTACACATAATAAAAATACTTTGAGTTATTAAAGAATCAACTATTTTATTTATTAATGATAATAAATTATTTATAAAATGAGATAAATAAAAGTTTTTTTATACGTCCTATATAATATGGAGCTATGGCTAGATGAATAGATCTATCTTATAATACAATGCATACATATATATATTTTAAATGTTTTCTGTGTAAAATATTATGAAAATAAAAAGAAATTATGGATATAATATATTATTATATATTCATATTATTTTCTTATGTATAATATTTTATTATATAATTATATATATTATAGGCACAAAGCGACAAAGTTTGGTTGGCTGCCTGTTTTTCATTCGTCCTTGCATCTGATTATCTCATTCTATTTTCTTGCCTTCATAGGGAATGCTATATGCTGGTCTTGCTGTGAAATAGTATGTTGAGTGTTTGTGTCAGATATTTCTGTGATCGCCTAGAGTCTTTCTATCCTTTCGGCGAAATTGTTATATTTCGTATTTTGTAATTGTAAAAGGTGTACTATCTGTGACTTCAACGTTGCGAGAGGAATAAATGTTGAGAGTGGACGATAGTGAATTTGTAGATGTTACTTATAGAATGGCAAAAGATGATGTATTAGAGATTCAAGGCGCAAAATTGTGGATTTTGCTCGCTTTACTGGATAGGTATCTAGATAGAATTATGAAATAATTGGACTAACGTGTCTGAATCATGTTGTATATCATGAGTGGTGTATTGGTGTGTATAGATGAGTTGAGTGAGGATGCTGCCTGTTTAGCGACTTATGACTTGTTAAAGACTATGAATTTATATAATATATATCTAGAACACGAGTTTGTGCTGCTAGTGTCTTGATCTGTATTGTTGATTTTTTTACTGTACTGTTTAGCACATGTCTATGGTACAGTATATGCACCTATGGTATGATATACGTTTTTGAAGTTTTGTGCGCTCATGAAGTCTATATGAAGATGTCTGAGATGTGAGTATTTTAAAAAGACTTTAAGTTTTTGAGGAGGGAAAAGTGTCTCCACAATTTTCGGTGTTTTTATGTGTTGGGTGTGTGTTTACGAGTATAGAGAGGTGATTCTCATTCTGAGTGTAAAAATATATGTGTAAGAGCCAGACGCGATTTTTTGGGTATCTGAATTGATGTTCTGGATTTTTTGGGTGGTAGGAGCTTGGTCGAGATGATATTTTGATTGAGTGTATGGAGGGGGACCTGAAGGTGTATTGTATATTGTTGTTCAAAAAGGTGATAGAGTATTTTGTTATATCAGGTAGTCTTTGGGGTATTATGGCAGTGTGGAGAAAATGTGAACAATTGAGGAATTGTATATGAAAGGATTGTATTTCGGGTGATATAAGGAAGGATTCGATGAATATGTCTAGTTGCGAGCATTGTGTATGTGTGTTATTGCTTGTTAGATAATAATCACTTCTGTTGTATATAGGAAAAACAACACTCAAAGGAGTATTCCAGATTAAGAGTGAAATGTTGCTAGAAGTTTGAAGTTATATTGTTAGGGATGTGATTTAGTTATTCGTAGGTGGACAATAGATGGTGGGATAGAGTGAGAGTTTAGAGTTCGACAGCGTGAAGAAGAGCGAGGAGAGATGGTAATATAGAGAATTATCGCGAGTAAGCGTAGGCTGAGATTTTATGGTTCGGTAAGGGGATTTGAGTGTAAAGATAGAGCATAATATCGGTGTATATTGCTATTTGTTGTTTGGCTTGGAGATGAATTATTTAAAGTTTTTAGTCGTAGGGGCTATTGTGAATAGTGAGAAGATAGTGAAGTAATTGTGGTGATACGAAGGAAGTGGTAAAATATTCCAATGAGTTTTGCAGAAGTTAAGTGGGAGCAAGACAATTGAAGTGTAGGTCGTGATGATTGAGGAAAGGCGCTCTGCTAGGATAAAGATATAGAGTGGTGGTTAGAGAATCAGTTTCGATACGAGATGAGTGATTTATACTTGAAACAAACTGCTAGGGGCAAATGATAGGAGCAATTTTGTAGTGGCAAAGGAAGTATGTGGATGTGCTTAAAGTTTAGTGGAGAGTAAAGAATAATGGATTAACGATTTAATAATAGATTTGGTTGGAGGACGAGTCTGATTTAAAAGCTGTGTTGAGATGAGTATAAAAAAGAAGCGTGTGGTGATGTTGATATAAAGCGAGAGAATCTCAATAAAAGAGGGAGACTTGTTATGATTCGCTCATAAGAACTATTGTTTATTATATATAAGATGGAAAAAAGAAATACTAAAAGGTTGTGATACATTATATATATATGATATAATATATCTGTTATGAGATACCCTTTTGAGGTGAAGGAATGGAGCATTAATGAGCTAGAGTCTATGCGAAGGAGACAGTGGGATTCCCCATACATATCTAGGCCGGAGAGTTTGTTCTGCTCATTATTGCTCGCTGAATATAGAAGAGTGAAAAAGGTTCTGTTGTAGAAATGAGCGTTATATAAAGGCGCTTTCCGTAATATAATTATATTAGAGAGACAGACTCATTAATCTCTCGATAAGGTATCTATATCGAATATAATGCTTCTTCATTATTTAGAAGTGGCAAGATATTATCAAACAAACTTCTCGGCCTTCTGAGTCTTTGAGGAGTCCTATATACTGTCTCCCATACTCCAGTAACATATATTATGTAAACAATAGTTTTATGTTAGAATAATTAGATGACATTTTTGTCTCCCTCACTCACAACACCAACCTAATGATGTCCTATACTATATTAACTCTATTCATCCTTCAGTTCAGTATACGATAGAATGCCTTCCAACAACCTCTATCCTTTTCCTCGATACCTTAATCACAGGTTGAATGTAATTATTCAGCTAGGCAAAAATGTTTACTTATATTATAGAAAACCAAACATTTGCGACCAAACGATATGAGGCATGTTGGACGTATCATAGATCAGTCCCCAAAACGACAAATTAGCTGTTCTGTCATCTCTATTTTCTCCGTGCTTTTCGTATGCTGCGTCCCCGTTAAGCCTAGTAACTAAATATTAATCCACCAATACTTTCAAATCATTGACTATCCTGAGTTTTTCATCACAAAAGCATTTAAACAAGCAAAAAAAGGTACTATAGCACTTCTTCCCCCGAAAAATAGCAACACCTCCTTTTTACCAATGCCTCAATTTACCATTATATTCGTTAAAAACAAATATTACCAGATAGAGAAATATTACCCCTCATTCCAATCAAATAACATCAACCGTTTAAAAACCATACTCGAAATTAAACCCCCAATATAACGAAAAGTAGAAAAATCCTCACACCTCAAAAGCTGTATATTCACTATCCACACTGCAATACTTGCCAATAAAACAGTATATAAGTGAAACCATAGATTTGCAAAGAAGAAAAAAATAGCATAATGCGTAGCAGAGATACCTGCACGAATAGCAGTACATTAATATGATATTAGCTGTTGTTTTAACAATCATAGGACGTTAACACAAGGCCACTCTATCAATATCAACAATATAAAGATGATCAGAAATATCAATCCCTCACGCGAACCATCGCAAAATCATGTAATCCTATAAAATTGTGCAAGAAGATACATTTAAATGCTTAAGGGTTAAAAGATTACTGCCGTGAATTATGGAGTAGTATGTTTGTACAAAAATGAAATGTTTCTAAAATTACGACACTGAAATGTTTCAACAACACAATTAAGAAAATGGCAGTTCAACTCTTTCACACGTGAATTGATGAAGTAATCAAGGAAATTAATACCTTTTATTTGAATATTAAGAGGTCTGCGGTGTCGGACGAAAAGTTAGCTTCCCTTTTTAAAATTTATTTCATTAAAACAAAAAGTGTGTCGTTTACCGAAGTGTTTTTATTGTGTAGATTACAGTGTGATAAATAAGAGTAAATGAAAATTGATTAAGAATAGTACAGTTAGAATAGCATAACTCACTTTAAAAAGAATCCATACAGTGCTGTCACTCGCTAAAGTATAGTAGTATATATATATATATTATTATTTATATTTTAAGTTTTTTATATTTATATATATATATAGATAA
Source organism: Trachelipus rathkii (assembly GCA_015478945.1). NCBI lineage: Eukaryota > Metazoa > Arthropoda > Malacostraca > Isopoda > Trachelipodidae > Trachelipus > Trachelipus rathkii. The sequence goes on along the minus strand of JABUQX010060990.1, from coordinate 3,694 downwards.
ATATATTTAATATTTTGGTAAATATAATGTAATCTCTATATTAAAGATTAGTCTTAAGTCTGATATAGTTAATGTAGTGATATTGATTTGATTATTAATGATATAAGTATATTATTTAGTATATGTAATAATAAGTATACGTTTATATATATATATAAGGTGTAGATATATATATATATATATTAAGTTCCAATATATAATATATTAATTCAATTAAATAAATAATTGAAAAAGAGATTTCGGAAATATTTGATTTTCTTGAAGAATATTTATCTTTTAAATTAAATCAAAATTACACCTGCATATATTTTAATAATCTATATTTATTTCCTTTTCCGAATTTCGTTTGATATATTCAAATAATTTCAGCGCAACTTTTATATTATTATGTTATAAAAACTTCTGAAAAAAGTGGGGATAATTTAAGGGGCCTCAATGTGTAAATGTGTGAGGAATCATAGTAACTGTTAATACCCAAAAAAAATAAATATATATATGGGAGTATATAATTGATGGGTATTGAGTTGTAGTTATATTTTGCTGTATTCAGATTTATAAGCGACGGAAAAGGAGTAATTGGAATTAAAAATATTTTATTTTGTTTGATGGAACAATAATGCTATATGTAGTGTAAATTTACAGTTAACCCGGTAGAAAACCCCGGTTTTTCTTGATTTTTGGCCGGGGCCGGGGCCGGGGTTGGCCGGGGCCCCGGTCGGTTCCTAGCTGACGGTAAGAGTATTGGCTTCCTCATCTTCAATGAAATGTTGACCTACTAGAGTGGATAGACTCACGGACTTGATTTGTGTACTTAAGACAGCAATACCATATCGAATAAGCACGAAGGCTACTACTGGAGCAATTTCTGGAGTATTACCATCTGGTCGCTGCGAAACCAAGGAACGTTGCTGTCTGCCGATTGATGTAACCGTTCAAGTGAATGTAATTTTCGTCGGAGGAACCATTACATCCACAGTAAGATCTAGATCAGTGTCATGATTTACGAGGGCCAAAAATGTTTCACAATATACCAACCATGAACGCACATCTGGATGTTCAAGCTATGTCCAACCTTTATCCGGTATGACATCCTATACCTATGATCTTAAACAATCTTAGGGATACTGAGCCAGTGTTGAGCTCACATTCACAAAGTTTTCTAAAGATCTTTACAAAAGTAAGTTAACAAAGGGATATATTAGGACCCAGATAAGAAAAACCCACCCCAGAAAAACCCAAAAACCCGGAAGCGCCAACGAGAAAAGAGCGCGAAGAAGACCCAATACCATGAATCTTTTTTACCTTGTGCCTTTGACCTTTTTTGACTCTTTCAGCTTCTTTTTGGGCCTTTTCTGACCGCGACCACCTTGCCCTTGACCTTTTTGGCCTTGATTTACCCTACTTTTTTGGCCTTTACCTTTTTTCGACCAAATTTGCCTTTATGGTGCGTCTTCAAAATGGGCTCTTTCTCACCGAAATTAATTCAGATGTCACCTCATTAATTGTCTATTTGAAATAATAAATTTGAGACCCCTAATTTTTTTGAGAACCCTAATTTTTTTGAGAACCCTAATTTTTAGAAAACCCTAATTTTTAGAACCCTAATTTTTGAGAACCCTAAATTTTTTGAGAACCCTAATTTTCGGACCAAACCTTTGGTCTTCCAGGGTGCAATTGTGCCACGGTATTTTTTGGGCACCCCTAATTTTTTGGCAACCCCAATTTTTCGGAACCCTGATTTTGGCAACCCTTCGAAGGTATAGGTTGCTGCCAAGACGGTTGCGTAAGCAACCTTTGTACGTATTGCCCCCCTATTTAACGCCTACGCCCAATAATTTTTTCGACCATGGCGTCAATGTTTTGGCCTCTACTAGGCTCTGAATGGAATGGCCTAAATTTTTGATCTTTCATTAAGGGAGCTTGAGTCACCTTTTTATTTGATGTCTATGATAAACTGTGAAGTTGACCTTGGATATTTAGGCCTGATCCTTGCTCGATAAGAATTTAATAACACTATGGGTCATTTTTGGCCCACGCCAATTTTCTTGCCACTCGTGCCCCACCCGCTGCTAGTCTATATTCGTTCCATAACTTGAATGTATGTATGGAACTATCCTAACATGCAACATTTACAACATCACACACACACACACACACCACAGCACACACACACACACAAACTTACACTTTAGTACAGACTATCCTTCAACTATGACATCGTATCAGTCTCAGCGCCATAGATGAGCATTGGTGCACTTACGATTTATCACTTATATGTCGACACGTACAAAACACAGTTAATAAGCGCACGAACCCAACCCATGTGAGTATTCTTAGTGTCCTGTTGTAGTCAATTTTTGGCTCGCATCTCCTAATAGATTGTTTTCGTGGTTAGTTCGACTTTGTACACTGCTAGATTTTATTGGCGGCCACGCGTTATGCCTAATTTTCGACCAACACTTTTGTATTACTATGCGGTACAATTTTGATGCCTCAGCATAATTGATGCCCCAACTTTGATGGCCTCAAACTAGATTGCTCTCCAATCACCGGAAGGAGTATCTAGTGATGTTCTTAGTTGTTCTGGTAATGGTGTTATTATTAGTAGAAGATAGGTAGCCAATGTGGTGGATTTGTGCCAGGAGGTGGAAGTGGCCAAGTGGTCTATGCCCCTAATTAATGTGATAGCTGCCAGAGAGTGATATGTGCCGAAGGTTGTCGGTAGTGCTCAATACATAGAGAGACACAAACGTCCACCGGGAGCAAAGCATGACCCAACACCACAACAATCACAAAAGCACATGCCAAGTGAGCCCGCCTCAAACGACGCGAAACCAATTTGCCACTCACTGATCTCACTCAATCCTCACTAATGTAGCCAACCAACTGCGCAACAACCACCCGAAAACAACACCACAACAGAACCAACGAGCGATGGTGACACCATACATTCTTTCCCAAAGCCGCATATACTTACCCTAGCACCTCAACATACCTACACAAAGCCTTAGAATAGCCCTAATATGGGTGGCACCCCTAGGTTATAAGGTATGCAGGAATCGATTTGGTGTGTGTATATTTAGTGCAAAATCCGTTAAGATAGTTTTAGAAGGGACGTCCTACTACGAGGGAGCTTGTTGGAGTTATAGAAGAGATTTATTTAACAGCGTATAGCATGACAGAACTAATAGGTATCGTAAAGGGGAAGGTTACACAGTTGAGACAGTGACCGCAATCGTTTCAGAGTCCGCGTCGCAGGTTCAGGCCCCCCGCGCTCGGCGGAAAGACCGCCGCGTGCGGCTTTAGGCGCTAAATTTTTACCGCCCGCCGCGTGCGCCAGCGAGGCGCAATATTCCGGCGTAACGCCGCCGCGTGCGCCGCCAGGCGCCATGATCCCCGCGTAACCGCCGCCGCGTGCGCCCCAGGCGCATAGTAGAGTTCTACCGCAGGAGGGGCTTGAAAGATCAAACTGTGTGAACGGAAAAATTATGATGTAATGTAAACATCAAAGAATTCGTTCAAAGTATACTAATGAGTCATTGCATTTTTCACATTTACAATTGGTGTACGAAAATGTTGATTTTAAAAACAATGGTTTGATTTACTATGTACACACATTCGTACATCAAGCAGTAAATCAACTAATATCTCCAATAGACGGGATGATACTTATAACTAAACCCCTCCAGATGGC
>JABUQX010060989.1:0-20000 GCA_015478945.1 Trachelipus rathkii | reverse complement strand
CCAGATCGATCTGTAAATAATTCTTGACACAGCTTGACTTATTGGTTTAACTTCCGCTTAGTCTCGAATATAAATACACCTTTTCCCTCTTATCAGTAACTCTGCATCACAATTCTTAATTTAAAACGTTTTCCCAAGCAGCTCCACCATGCCCAAGACGTAATTTCTGGCCTTTTATCGGGGCTAATTGGGGGACGTTGCGTCGTTTCTTCTGCACTATGTTTGGAATGAATCGATGCTATTGCACTTCGAAAGACTCTTCGATCCCCACATACTGAAAAAGGTCGGGGCTGTAACCCACCGAAGGGATGAGCAGGGTTTCATTTTCCATCTTTTCAATTAAATCTTTTTCTCACAAATCCATGAGTTTGATGGAGCTTGTCTCGCTCCATTCATATGAGAGAGACATTTCATAATCGGGCATTGGAAAAACTCTCGTTCTTTTATTCCTATCACTCTTTACTAATTTCCATTCTGCTCGAATCGTCGTGCAGGGATATTATTCGACAGGCGTCTTAGCGCAATTTCACTAAAGGAAAGTGAGACAACTTTTATTACTGACTCATATCCACCTTTTCTTTGTGTTCCAGCCGGTCGATTCCCAAGACGCTCACCACTATAACATCCTCTTAACCAACCGACTATCATCCTTCTTTCCCACAATAACCAGTACCCCTTTTTTTATTTTCATTCTATTCTCTTCATTGTAGTACCTCTTCTTCACACCACACACCCATTCTCTCGTAATACGTTCATCCGTCCATTTTTCAGTTTATCTCACAGTTTAACACACCCTAAGATTCGTCATCTAAACCATTGTTTAGTTTAGGTCTATACCTCTTATTGGGAAGACCATTAGATATCACGACTGTACAATTAACACAAAGTAATTCAACTTACCCTCATGTAGATCTAGCGAACTTCAAGACTTTCTTAGTCCCTTTATACCACCAAGGATTTAGTTTGCACCAGCCACCTTCCTGCCATATTTCACAACTTCCTACTAACACTTCTGCATCATCCGTTCCCTAGTCATCTTCCAAAGTATATCCTAAATATTTTAAACTCTGACACTTATTTCCAGCTACTCACCAATCTAACATAAATCTTCACACACCAAGGGACTGTCCTAACTCACAACCATAACTTACTCTTATCTACGTTTACTTGCAACCCCCGCCTTTTACACACCTTGCCAAATCTCTCTTCCAATCCTCTCCAACTCTCTTAACTTTCTTCAGTTTCGCCATACAAAACCAAATCATCGCATATAATAGGTAGAGCACCCTTCACTCTCTTCCATTCTTTCACATTTCTAACACCATTCCCCCTGCTCCCCACCTCTATGTCTTTCTCATAACTCCATCTATATACAAATGAATAGCCAAGAAGACATAAACACTCCCTGCTTTCACCATTCGCTTTTAATAGTCAAACCAATCACTTTCGACGTCATTTATTTCTTACACACGCTTTTTCTATCGTCATAACACACTTTTGATTCCATTCAGAAGCCTACACCAGCACCACTATATCACTTAACACCTGCCATTAGAGCCCTTCCCTAATAATTCAAATCATATGCATGTTGAACCATTAACCTTAAAATACAATTTGTTCTCTCTCTCTCATTTTCGTCAGCATTTATTTTCAATGAAAGATTTGATTTCCACACATCCATCTACACACTTCTACGCCCACCTTTGTTTCTTCAGCAAATTAGTCCTTCAGGTCACTCTACGTACTCTTTTGACCAAAATATCAGCATATATCTTTCCCTTACAACACTCAATAAACTAATCTCCCTTACCAATGCCCACAGTTACCCTTATCCCATTTACCCTTATTTAAGGGGTACTATTACTGCCTTCCTCCAATCCCTCGGAACTATTTCCTCCATAAACACTTTGTTCACGACTTCCTTCCAAATCCAATCAAATCACCATCTCGCCTCTCCGTTTCTTGATCATTTCACCAGTAAGTTCATTTATAACTTTCTCACTCTACCATTACCTAATTACTACCATTACCTCACACCCACATTACCTATCCCTTCTCTCTCTCTCTCTCTCTCTCTCTCTCTCCTCTCTCTCTCTCTTCTCTCTCTCTATATAATATATATATATATATATATTCTAATTAATATATACATATATATTAATAATATATATAATATTATATATACTACTATTAAATATAGCTATATGTATTATGATATATACTATAATATATATATATATATAATATTATAATATATATATATATATATATATATATATATATATAATATATATATTATATATATATATAAAATATACAACACATAATATAACAACCTATAATATAACCTACACTCATCAAAATAACACCCACTAGCATAACATCAACCACAACCAACCCCTACACCAATATACGTCATAACCCTCTCAAATTACTTCACACAAATCAACAAAGAATATAATAATATTATTATATATATATATATATATAAACCTATAACTATAATATAATATATAATATATATATTGCCTCGTCGATTGTCTATTATAGTACATATACTCAATATAATACTATAATATATACTATATATATATATAATCATATACCTATACTATATACTAAACCACTAGGAAATACATGGTTTAATAACAATAACATACATAAATCAGAATAGATAGCAAACACAATAACTAGTCGTCGAAACGTAATATCGTATTTTCGAAAATATAAGTATTATAAACCACAAATCAACAAAAAACATTAATATAAATATTATAAGGCAACTGAAATATAAATAATATCATATACATAAAATATATTAATATATACATATATATATACTATATATATATTATATATATATATATACTATATATATATATTATATGGTGGTGGAGAGTAAGTAATGTGTTCAATGGATAATTATAGCTTGCTTACTCTACTCCAGCGAAAGAATGTGAGAAAAGAAGAAAAGGAAAATTTAGGAAATTATGATTTCAATAACAAGAAGTACCTGTTGTTGATAATTATGAAGACACACCACTGCGAACTGGTAAGTCGAGAAGACGTGCCTAGTGTTTCCCGGTTTAGGCTATTAAACAATATTTCAAAACGGCTGGATACTTTGGAGGGCCAAGAACCCATTAGTTCATCAATTTAACTAGAACACCTTAGAGTCACCATAGCACCATAAAACCAAGCTGAGAACCCAGAGAAACATAGTGATATTAGGATGAATCTTAGAGTAGGTACTTCACATAGGACCAAAGGGAGCAGAAGATAACGGAAAAGTTAAATAATAGTTTATTAACCCACGTGAAAAATGAGGGACTATATTAGTTTCTATGTTAACAGGACTAAAAAAACTATATACTAAATAAAAATACGAAACCATAGATATTTTATTTAAACTTAAAACAAAAGTTGTGTGTAGGAAATACTGGAATTATCTCGGTATTTCATGAGGAGACTTTGTAAACATCTTTCAGGAATTTGAAAAGTGTTAGAGAGAGTTCATGGTCAATCAACAGATGAATAACACACCTAAAACTGATTAGGATTTATTATTAATATTCTTTAAGAGTGATTGTTATAAGTAGTTAAGAAACAATCACTATCTACAATCACTATTTACAATATAAGAATTCATTTATGAAAGAACTATTATAAATATTAATACATTATTTTATATTATTATTAACAAATAGTTATAATTCATTCTCTTAAGGAGGACATTCAATGGGTGGATGAGAAACCATTAAAGCAATCATTAACAATATCAGAGTCTTTTTAGATAAAGTTTTTTGTGAGGCCCTATAATTTTATGACCTAAAAATAACAAGTTACTTGAATTAATACAGATCTTAATTCAAATATAAATACACAGGATAAGATGCGAGGAATAAGATCAGATTAAGATTGTCTTGAGAAACTTCGGAAAGACACGGATCACTCTATCTTGACATGAAACTTATCTAAAAAATAGACTCGCGCGCTTCAACTTACACGGAGACTATGATCTATATATTAACACAAGCAAAACCATAGAGACATCTGAAGACAACAACACTGCGCATACCATCATAGTCCAATACAACTGAATGGAAACCTAGATAAAAACACCTGCCTTTTAAAGGAAGTTTTACAGGAATATTAGAACACTTTATGCAAACTGGCGACACCAGACCTCCGAACCATGCAAACAATAATTAAATAATACTACACACAACTATCACATCAGTTCTATTTCATTATCCAAACCAAATAATTAGCAAACGGAGACAACCCACACAATAGACGGTATATAACTAATATGAAAGAGAACTCTTCCCTATCAGAACAAGCATTGCCCATTGAGGGGTCTTACTTCATAAACTTGTCGACAACACCTCAACAGGGGAATCGACTGTTTCCGCCAGCTAGCCCCGCTGATCCACAATAATACACTAATAGGTCGCGAGATTGGGATATTGATCTAACTTCTATATTCATTACTGAATTTTCTCACTACACCTACATAAGAGCACAGTGCCTAGTATAAAACTATCTAAAATTAAGAATTTTAATCTACTAACCTGCAAAGGTTTTAATCCCGATTTATAATAGATACGGTATGCCAAAATATATGGGGATTATTAATTATTACCAGTTCTTACAAGGTATTAATAATTATTTAAACTGAGTATCATATATATTACCTTTTTTCAAGGAAATACTACTATTAATATAAATGGAACTGAAAAAGTAGAAAGTAAAGTTTAAGGTCATCCATAAACCAAAAGTTTGTACAAATTTAATGTAATTAAAAGAATATTTCGATTCACCAAATATTTGCCAATTGTACTCTGTTATTTAATGCTAATTAAATAATTTTCCATTGGGAAATTTTGGGCGAACAAACACTTGCTTAAATCTAAAAAAGAATTAGAGACTAGTGTCTACAGATCACCGCCTATATTCTCCCCCACTAGGCCTAAACCCCCCACTTTATTTTCGACGAGCTGATGAGTACTCACACGGGAGACTACAAAAACCCAGTGTTAGTTAGGGCAGAGAAAAGGATGTTTCAGTACAGCAAAGTTGTTATTAAATGCATACATATACTTACCCCATGAACATAGAAATATAGCATTACTTTGCCTACATTCTCCTGATCTACCATAGTTCACTATCCATCTCACTAACCAACATATTTTAATATCAAAAACACTCTAAGCTAATAAAACCTGGTTAATCGTAACTTTAATATCCTGCCCAAGAACCACTAATAAATATTAGCTGCTTTTCCCAAATAGGACAGGACAGATAATGTACAGTTGGAATAATTAGTTCCAATAATGAGAGTTCCTCTTCTTCTTCCGCTGAAACTCAAAACAAAAGGAACAAAAAAAATTAGGAATTTTTCTTATTGTGATTTTCATCAAGTTACATTTCATTACAATTTTGGCGGAGTTCATATCACAATAAAACATTTTCCATAAGTTTCATGAAAATCTGAAATGTTGTGGCTCTTTCTTTTATTTTCTCCATATACAAATATTATAAATGTGAAATTGGAAATGTCTTTTTCAAGACATTAATAGCGGTTTTTATTACTTTTTTGTTTTTTAAGGCTTATTTAAAACCTCTTTAGTAAAGTGACAAATTGATAAATTAATGGACAATTTATTGGAATAATTATATAATTTTTTTAAGAAAAATAAGAGTGACTATTGACATTAAATCAACAGTATAACGAAAAACAGTGACATTTTGTCGTTATTTTCAGGAATAAATAATGGTAAATTGGGGATATTGCATAATAATCAATAATGGTAAAAAAGGACATCATTAATAAAGCTGCCTTGTATTGACTAGATAATTTTTTAAGGAAAATAACTGTTTATTCCCAATGATAGCTACAGATGCTGCGTGTTGTAACACCATTGCCACTCTTACCACTTTCAACCACCGACCCCGTACGCACTTCCAATCTCCTCTGCATGACCAAGGAACAGGAAAAGGTTCTCCCATATCTATACATAAACACCACTATAACATTCAACATTCCTATTCACCCTATTTCATCCGGAAAAACAAAACAATCTACCAGAATAAAAGAGTGAGGTCAGGTGTAAATGATTATCCCTGAGAGCAGCAGCTCCTAAAATGACTGGGGCTGGCATCATTTCTTTGGGGATAATTAAGAAAATAATAGATTTTGTAGCAAAATTACTATCAAAGAAGTGTAATGGGATTTCTATGTAAGATTCCACTGAAACTGTATGATCAAGAGTTAAAACCGCTGACAGAGTGAATTCCCATGTCTTTAGAAGGTTTTATAAACGGTTTATATTGTGGTGGAATTACTTCATTACTCATTAAGCTAATCCCAGCTCCACTATCAATAATACACCTTTCAAATATAAGACTATTCTGGCTAAAAGCTACAGAAACTCTTAACTGATTAGAGTATAATGTTTACAATTTACAATGACAGTTCTTACCCTACTTTGTAAAACTGGGGGGGTTTCTTTTAAAGCTAATTACAGGAAGTGCTGTGTCGAATTAAGGAAGGAAGAGTTTTCATTGGGTTCGTGATATGTAAGTTTTGAAATTTGATTCCATATTCATGAATGCGAAAAACAGAATGAAAAATCTGTATTGGACTTTTTCTCCACAGGTGGACTAACTTACAACTGGTGAACTTAACGATGTTAAAGAAGGACTATATGGTTTTGGTAAAGCAAATTAGGTAAATGTGGATTAGGACACAAGAGTTTTGCTTAACATTAGTATTAGTTACGCAATAAGGGTTAGGTAAAATTAGTTTTAGGTAAATCTCTGGTTAGGCTACATTAGCTATTAGGTAAACCTTTGGATGTCAGGTAACGCTAGAATTAGACTTGGGATTGACTGAGGGACACGGACTCTCGTTCCGATTTTCTGGGACTTTGTCCATTTTTTTAGGAGATTTTCTGTATATTCGTTTTTACCTTCATTAGCATTAATAGAGGAGTGTTCATTGGAAGAACTAGCATTAATAGGAGAGTGTTCATAGGAAGTACTGAGGGTCAGACATTAAGTGTGGTTTAACACGTTGAGGACATTTCATCCCAGGATGGGGACCACTACAAAAAGGACAGATAGCCTTACGCACATTCGGGGGAGAAGATGTTTGAGGTAATAAGGTTTGCGAGATCGGCACTCAGATTTTAACATGACCTGGTTTCTCGACATAGCTACAAATCCCCAATTTTGTGCAATCTGCGTATTTCGGTGACCGACCTTTTGCCAACATTCACACCAGCAATGCCTTTGCACTTCAACCGGATTTAGTGTTGTTGATCTTTATATGATTTTTATAGATTAAAGGTTCGTTATTTTTAAATTAAGGGAAGAATATGAACTTGGGGTATGAGGAAGGATAATAAGTCTGTTGTGTTGAGTCTGCTTCTTTTTGGGGGGTAGGACAGAGTTATGTGTGGGAAGACATAGGGAAGTAAGAGATTTGTGTAACTGAATTATAGATTCAGCATATCCCACTATGGTCTTTCACAAGGAGTTACGTAATATTATTCTGTTTCTTCGGTATATTATAGTGCTCTGACACCTGCTCTTACAGTTAAGGACAGATTTTCAAGAAAGCGTTGTTGGAGAGATTCTGCCGCTCATGTGCTAAGCCTGGGTAAGCACGACTAGCAAGCGTTAATCTATATAGCAAATCATGAATACGTTCATTTTTATGCCTACGGCAGTGTTATATGTTTCTACATCGCTAAGCGTTCTGTGTTTCTCCTCGTCCTCATACCATTGGATGAGAGTCTCTCGTACAGAGAAGTAATCTGTATCATTTTTGGTGACTTGACGATAGAATTGGAGAAATTTACCTTGTAATTGACTGCCAAGACAATGTAACCATTGATGATATAAATTAGGGAATTGAAGCCGGCAATAAGCTTCAAAATCCTCTAAATATGAAATAAAATTTTTCTTCATTCCCAACTTATATTTCCCTGGGTCAGTTACGTTAGATATCTGAGTAGATGTCTGTGATGTATTGAGTAACTGGGTCAAGTGCCCAACAGCTTTTTCTAGCATGTCAATTTTTTGTTTAATTATGGGCCCAGAGTACAAATTTGGGGATTCAGGAGAATCATATAATGTTAATTGGGGGGTGTTTAAATATGATAGGGGAGGTAAAACAGGACTAATAAGAGATTGCTCGTCAAAACTCTCATTGAGCAAATCTGTCCCAGTTTTAAAGGTGGATCATTGGTTTATGAATCCCTTGAGAGTTAATTGCGGTAATGGGATTATCTTGTGAGATATCCATTTTACAGTTTATAGTTTTAATGCAATTTTCAGTTAATTAAAGATCCCCTTGAGAGTTAAATTGGGTAATGGGATTATCTGGTGAGATATCCCATTTTACAGTTTAAGTTTTCAATCAATTTTTCATTAATTAAAGTATTATCTTAACTATTATACTTTCTACGCATGTAAGGACTAAAACTAATAGTTTAAGATAGTAAGATGTTTATATTGTTATGATCCTGTATAGGATTTGTTTGAAATTTCTTCGGGTATATGAAAGAAAATTTTGAAATATTTGAAAAATACTTTGTATCTGTGTTGTGATGGGGTGCGAACGTGATCGAATATCACCATCAGTGGCTTAGGAACCGACCAAGAACACAAAGGCCCGTTCGGGCGCCACTTATTATTTCTCGTCTAATGGGTGGAGAGTAAGTTAATTGTTTCAATGAATATATTTGGCTTACTTACTCCAGCGAGAATGCAGAAAGAGGGATAAGAATAAGAGTATAAATAAGATTGAATAACAAGGTAAGTACCTGTCGTCAGTAATTATGAAGACACACCACTTGCGAACTGGTAAGTCGAGAAGACGTGTCTATGTCCCGTTAGGCTGAAACAATATTTCAAACGGTTGGATACATTTGGAGGGACCTTTATGTTGCTCGCTAATTTTGGATGTGATGTTAGAATGTTTATAGTAAGAAAAAGGAAAAGGGAAGAAAAGAAAGTAAAATAAATAGGTTCTATTACCCAGTGAAATGAAGGACTATATTAAGTTCTTGGTACAGCACTAAAAACTACTATACTAAGGTAAAATACCCGAAACATATGATATTATCATAACTTATAACAAAGTGCTGTCTGATAGGGAAAATACTGGCATTGATTCTCGGATTATTCATGACGGAGGATTATGTGTTAAAATCTCAGAAATGAAAAGAAAATGTTAGAGGAGATGTCATACAAATGAATAACCATCTGATAGGATTTTTAATATATTCTTAGGGTGATTGTTGTAAGAGTTTAGAAACAATCACTAATTACAATATGACATGGGACATGGATTTCCTTATATTTAGAATTATGATTAGAATAATTATATTATAGTGGCTATTAAACTATTAAAGAATAGTTTTATGACTTATAATAATGAGATTATAGTTACTATTAAACAATAGTTATCTTTCAAAATGGTTAAGCTTGCTTAACTTATATTTTATTTAATTCTTCTTGAGGGGAGGTCACTTTCATAACACAATGGGGTGATCATGCGTTGTAACGCTTAAGGGAGTTTATGACAGTGGATGGAAACCATTAAAGCACAATGGGGGAGTTTATAAGAGTGGATGGAAACCATTAAACACAAGGGCAATTATTATTGCGGTCATCACTAAGGTTGGGAAAAAAAAACTTGTATTTTTCCAATTTTTAGGTTTCTTGAGATGGCAATTAAACCATTTAAGATTTGCTTCGAGATAAGATGGCAATGCATTGCATGGGACATAAAAGTTTTGAGATAAGGGGTCCTGATATGTGTGAGAACACAAAGGTAGAAGGTAAACTAAAATATAAATAGGAGTGTCTTTTTGCCAATCTGGGAACCTAAAAAAAAACCCTGTAAAGATTTAAGGAATTAGATTTAGAGTTGAAAATTGAATTGGGAAGTTATTATATTATTTAGTTTAAGTCATCAAATTCAATTTGCAAAGGGAATCATGTTATTAATAATTGAGAAGAATCATTTACCCTATCAGAAGTTCTCTGTCATTGAGGGGTCTTATTTAACTTGTGAACCTCAACAGGGGAATGGTTTCCGCAAGTAGGCTGTAATTATAAGGGTTGGATATGATCTCTATTATTATAGTCAGGATATTCATCTGGCATAAGTCAAGTGTAGTTATAACTATCTAATTTAGGAAACAGTATTTTCACTAACCTTCAAGTGAAAATTCCCATTAATTTAGATATGGAATTATATAATAATTTTATCGATTATGACATACAACATATAGTTTATGAATATGAGTTTATAAATATAAACTGAACTGGAAAGATAGAAAGAAAGATTTTAGATCATCCATAAGTAAAAACTAATAATTTAGGTACCATCAGCTTATGTAATGTATGTGTAAAGAAAAAGTTGGATTCACCATCAATTGATAAATGATAGGTTTCATTAATAAATTTAAATAAATTATTCATATAATTTTGGGCGAACAAACACTTGCTTAAATCTTAAATATCAGCGACTAGTGTCACAGTCAACCCCTACATACTATATATTATAACATTTAATTTTTATGGAACCATTAAGGCACTATATAAATTAAGAGTGTTTTTATTATGTTTTTATTTATTTTTCTGACTGAATATTTATTTCACATCTAAATTCTTTTGCGACATTTAAAATAAGTATGAGCCAGTAGGACCACCCATGAAGTTGATTATTCACCCAGGCCTGGAGCTTCCCTGTGAGCGTAGGTGGGTCCTATTACACGAACTCAAACACAAAAAATATACGGTATATATATATATAGTATATATTTATATTAATATAATATATATATATATATATATATTTATATATATATATTATATACTATATATATAATATATAATATAGTATATACCTATATTATATATATATATACATATATATCTATATTATTTATATATATAGTATATAATATGATATATATACCGTTATATATATATATATATATATAATATATTTAATAATCTATATATTATATATATATATATATATAATATAATATTATATATATATATATATTATATATAATATAATATATATACGTATATTTTATATTATATATATTATATATTATATATATACTATAATATATACTATTATATATATTATAATATATATATATATATATATAATATTATATTATACTTATATATATATTTATATAACTCGAAAATTCACTGTATAATTAAGTGATATCTTTAATATGTTGTCATTTAAGTTTTCTCTTTTTGAATCCTTATTATCTTCATCATCTCCAGTGGAACGACCTTCTGACATCATCTTGACTTCAATTTTTTTTTCTTCTTCTTGCGCTTTCCAAATCAGAAGAATGAGTTTGTCAATACATCTGATACCAGAGGCTTAGGTTAGTCCTCGAGTTATTTCAAGCAAAATAGAAGGGCAGGGTTGTTTTAAGCCTGTGCCCTTCGCGAATAATCTCTGCCCTCGGTGCAGAAAAGAAATGTAGTCGAAATATGTAATATGAAACAATTTTAGTTTAAATTTTTAAAAAATTGAAATCCTGAATCGCAAATAAAAGAATTTTTAGTTGTTGTTTTTACTTCAAACTCTGACTAACAACACATTATCCTTGCGATCATAGACTTTTAAATCGTTGTATGAAAACGTGTATGGACGAGAAGTGCCTTAGACGAACGGTCTTCTTGCTGAATTTCTCGTCACCGCTTCCGCTTGGGAGTAAAGATAGATGATCCACTTTCCCGGCTCTTAATATTATTGTTATTAATGCAGGAACCCATAATGACATTCTTTAAAATACGGCAGCAGGAATCTGCTTCGTATGTAGTGGCTGTGAACTCCTTGCTTATATTGGAAGCTCTACTTGAGCCAGCATTTTTCGAAACAGTCTTTCTAAAGAGACATTTGCTGAAGTAATATTTCTTTTGGGTTTACGAGGAGGATCAAGCCACTGTAATCGCACTAGTATTATCAGCTCTCCGATGATTTCTCTGATACATTTCCAAGGCCCAAGAAATGATGCACCGTAACAGATTTATCTACAATCGCTGCTTCCCACAAGGAATGACGCCTAAGGAATGATTTTCATTATTTTTATCTGAATTATATGCAATATCAACAGCTGTAATTGGTAAAAAATCATTCATTCCATAATCAATCAGTACCAAAGATAAGGAATCGGTGATGATTAATATCGATATCAATAACACAAACATTGGGTTCGGGAGAAATAACAAACAGATTGTTGGTGGAAATGTAACTTCAAATTTCACCTAAGGAACGAGCAACAGACACAAATTAATTTCATCCATAGGTGTAGGTCGTTTAACAGGTCCTTAATAACCAGATTTGGGCATACTCCAAACAACATGAGCCACATCATATTTTGCCACTACATTCTACTATGCGACTAATTTCTAAAGAAACTTTCTGGTTTATGATGAGTGGCTAAAGGAATTCCTACCCAGTCATGATTTCAATCTTCATGCCGAAGTACATTATAAAATCTCCAACATGCCCAATGTAAATATTTTGTCTACGGATAAAAGCTATACTGGCAGTTGTTCCACCAGTATCAGCGCCATCTAGGTATGCAGATCTAACCTACCATTGATCTAATGTTCTCTTCCACATATCCCTACAGCAAAAATCTACCCGTCATGCTTTGATAATGGCACACGACCATCGTGGTCGTTTTTGAGCAAAATAATCGCTGAGAAACTATATTATCCAATAAATTGTCTTTGGCAACAAAACTAGCTGCCTCTTTCTCGCCTTGAACATGGAATATTCCAAAGAAAACATATTCAATATCTTTATGTCTCTATAAGTCTCTTTATCTCTATAAGTTTGTTTATAGCATTTTCAGAGTAGAGAAATATTTTTTGCCAGTTCAACGGTTTTGAGTGAGGGTAAATGTTAAAATCTTTCAATTCAAATGTGACCTACATATCAAATTCGTTATTTACAAAATTCTTAAGAATCAATGATGGGTAATTTACAAAGATTTAGTAATACGGATATATGGCTCATCTTGCTCCTTTTTTTGAAAGTTCATCGAAGAAAAAAAATTTTGCAATTGCCTACTATCATACACGCTTTCTCAACCGGGGGGGGGGTGGTTCCACCGCGACGATATACGTTGGGGGTCGCGGTGTTGGGTCACAAAAATTTAAATATTACTGTAGAAAAACATTTTTATTAATTGAATTCATAATCAAATGTTACACGGGTCGTATCGAGAAATTCAAAACGTTACGCAATAAAAATAATTACACTCCTTCGAACGTAACTTATTTAGTTCTGTATATATAAATTGTGGTATTTTTGTATATATATATGAATGCATGAGATATTTCTTTATGATATGTATATTATGTATGTACTTATACACATAAACGCATGTATATATATATAATATATTATAAATAATATATATATATATATATGGGTAATTAGGTGGTTCGCGAGTTCTAATTTATAGGGTTTTGGCTTTTGGGGTCGCCAGCTTAACGTGTCTGATAGACGCTCTTGTCCTATACTCTTTTTCTTTAATACAATTGATTTCACAGTGAGGCATTCTTCAATCTTCTTTACTAACAAAAAACATAAAGTTCTGTACACTTGCAATTCCAAAACACGTTTGAAAATTGTTTTCATCGATTGATTGTTTTTGAAGATATTTTAAAAACATATTCAAGAGTAAATTTGCTTTACGAGAGGAACACAAAAGTGATTAATTGTTAAAGCAATGCAGTACGAATAAAGTTTGAAGTCATAAATAAATAATAAAAAATTTTTGTTTTGATTACAGATTACAAAAGATCTTGAGTTTTCGAACACTCATTGATCCATTTAGCTCCTCTAAGCTTAATAAATGCATGTTGAAAAGTTTTTCTCTTGTCGAGTACAAATCCTCTTTAACTTTCCACCAACCCATGTTTAGACCCATTCTTCGAGATTTTGTTCTATTTAGTGTCTGGGAAAATATTTCCTATTTTTTTCTCTCTAAAAATTCTTAAAATAGTAGCTCAGCTCGGCATATTGATTCTAATGATATTGTACGATTCAATGATGTGAACGCACCGATGAAAAATAACGCCGCTCTTGCAATATTTTTTTCACAGCCTTAAACCTCCTAAAACTAATCTTTCATTGCTCTGCCACACTAGTTAGTTTGTTCAATCAGAAGTCCACTATTTAGTTCAGCTGGTCGTCGTTAAGACTTGCCTCGGCAGCCAGTACAGTTAAAGAATTTCTACTTTTTAAGCTTCACTGTAGTTCCCAAAAATCTTACTCTAATCAACATTCTTCCCAATGCATGAAATTCTCACTCTTTAACATGTTGTCAAAATAAGTTGCAATTTAGCAAAATAATTTGCCACTTGACAAAATAAAAGAGGGCGAGTTTATTATATATAGTTATATATATTATATATATATATTATATAATATATTCATATATCATTATTATATATATATATATATTATATTATATAATTATTATATATATATTATATATATAAATTATATAATATATTTATGATATTAATATAACTATATATTATAAATTATATATATATATATATATTATATATTATATATTATACGTATATACTAATATATAATAATATATAATCATATATTACTAATAATATATATATATATATATATATGTGTGTGTGTGTGTGGTGTGTGTGTGTGTCGTGGTGTGGTGAAGTGTACGAGTTTGACCTGAAGTTAGTGAAAACTTCTAAATGCCCCAAGTGTACCCACCGTGGATGAGATTACAGAAAAACTTCAAAATGTGATATCAACGTTGCCTGATACACAGTTTGAAAGTATGTTCTCACAGGAAGTGCGATAAAATAGAAGACTGAAGAGCGTTATTTTACCCTGTGGTTAGTTGAGAGAGACATGAGCATGCAGTCTAATTTTAGTCAGAAATGAACAGAAGGAAGGCATTTCGCGAATTGAACTCAGAAAAAATGTGATTCGCTTGCTATGTACAGCAATAGTAACTTCAAAATAGCAATATTCGTTGTAACAACGATATTAAAAGTTATGCAAAGAGTTCAACGGCAAGAAAAATATTGCAGACAGTCAGTGAGAAATCAGAAGTTGTTGGAAAAAAAATTTAAATATCTGATGTTCACTCCACAAATGGCCGAACTGGGAATGTGTAAGCTCTGTGGTGATATGATAGGAAAGCTAGTTGGCTGCTTCTTTTTGACGAGCAAGGCCAGTTGTGTATCAATGATAGTTGAGGGAAATCTGTTGAACAGCTCATAGATTGAAACCGTTTTGGACATTCTTTAATAAAGTAACAAAAGTTTACCTTTATTGGTATCTCTCAAATTCTTTGATAGTCTCTTGCTTATCCGACTGTTTTTACCTCCCCTTCTGGGGCGCCTTCAAGAAGAAATGTATCTGCTTTAACAGCAATAGTAACTTCAAAATAGCAATGTTCGTTGTAACAACGATATTAAAAGTTATGCAAAGAGTTCAACGGCAAGAAAAATATTGCAGACAGTCAGCGAGAAATCAGAAGTTGAAAAGACATTTCTTCATCCTCTCGATACCTGTATGAAAAAAAAAATTAAATATCTGATGTTCACCCCATAAATGGTCGAACTGGGAATGTGTAAGTTCTGATGGTAGGTATATGAAAAAAATTGTACCAGTATTTTTGAGACTGAAAGATAAAAACAGGCGCCTTTGACCCAGTAAGAAAAATAAGAGAACATCAAAGGCAAGTTGATCAAAGCCTAAAAATGTAAAAATTAGTTCAATATGTAAGGCGAGATCATCACTCGAGAAAGGTCGGATAGATGATGAGCTGAGAGAAAGAATAGCGAAATTACTGTGTGCAAACATATAAAATCTATGTTATGATATTATAGATATAAAAGGTGGTCAGTGGTCGTCACTATCGAGCTACTTTGTTGAGGTGGCCCAAGAAGGAAAACAGCAACTAATGGTACAAGAAAAAAGAGTGTTACGATAAGGAACATTTAAAAATGAAAAGTATATAGCCAGATTCAATCAAGCCTTTCATTATGGCCTGACGCCACATAAAAAGATACTTGATCGGAGTGGCTAAACTATAACGACGGCGACGCGACAACACAACGAACAACAACACAACAAACAACACATTGTAATGCTGCTAGGTGGTGATCACATATATCATATATTATATTATATATATATATATATATTTATATGTATTATAATATATTAACTTATAAGAAGATAATAATTAAATATATTAATTTATAATTTCGAATTATGATAATATTATATATATATATATATATATATATCTTTTCTTTCTTTACTACCTCTTCTTCCAGACTGGGGTAGGGGCGTACAAGCATCGAAAAGAAAGCAGATCAGGAGAGATTGCACAAATGTTGAAAGAAAAGCCAGCCCTTAACCGCCCCCTCTTGTACCTTAATTAGTGAAAACTCGTCACCAGACGTAATTCACCCTAGAGCTTCTGGACCGCGACGGGCGCCTCACTAGGGTTAATCGTCAATGTAAGCGGTATCCCCGATGGCCCAGGAGGGAGACAACCATGCCCCATACAAAACCCCACCATTCTCCTACTATTCAATGCACCTTTATTCTCGCCTGCCAAACTCACACCAAACTCACATTTTTCTCTCCTTCAGACATTTCGTTCACCGACTCAATCCACTTTCTTCGGTCTCCAGCCGGTCGGTTCCCAACATCTCACCTAATACGCTTTAACCAACCGCAATATCATCATCTTTCACATGACACAAACCATTATCTCAATACTTTCATTTATTCTCCATTTACCCCTTTCTTCACACCCCACACTCTCTAATACGTTTCAGTCCCATCAGCTTTATTATTTTTCACACCTTAGCATGCTCTGAAGCAGTGTCCAGTCTGAAACATGAATTTAGATCTATACTTCTATATATAGTCTAGTCTCACCACAATACAATAACACAGGTAACAACATACCTCATGTTAAGACCCTTAGCGCACTCAAGACTTAAGTCTCCTTGCATTCACCACTGATCACTTGCCCAGCACTCCTGCCATTCACAACTTTCCTCTACACTCTGCATTATCCTTCTCATCAAATACCTAAATATTTAAATCAGACACTTGCTCCAGTGCTCACAATCTAGCATAACTATCACACTGAGACTGTCCTCACTCACAACCTTAACCTTACTTTTATCTACATATTACTTTCAAACCCTCCTTTTACATACCCTGCCAAATCTCTCACCAATCCTCTCAACTTCTTCAAGATTCGCCACCAGAACGACTCTCATCGCAGATAATAGTAGGGCACCCTCCACTTCATCTCCATTCTCCCATCATTTAACACATTTCCTGAGCCATCCCCACCGAATTTTTCATACCCATCCATATACACAATTGAATAACCAAGGAGACATAAAACACAACCCTGTCCACTCCGCTATTAATCCTAAACAATCACCATTGACACCATTTTTCTTACACACGCCTCACTATCGTCATAATACTTTTGATCCATTCAGAAGCCTACACAACACCCATCAAAGTTGCTAACACTCGCCATAAAGCTTTCCTAATGGTCGATCACACTCGGTGGCAAAGTATTAAAACCTAAGATAATTTATTCTTCTTCGCCCTCATTAGTCCATCTGGAATCAGTTTGAGTATTGAACCGCTAAATAGAAATCCATATCGATAATGCCAGCTTACTAGTCCTTCCTAAAATTAATCAAGGTACCTTACTCTTTACGCGCACTGTTTGCTTCGTCCCTTCATCTATTTCAAGTAGCACTATCTAGGTTTTCATTCAGAAGTCTGGCGAAACATATCAATCTGCAGTAGTAGAACACAAGAACTCGATCCATTAAAGCTATAGTGTTACTACTACCTGAGCAGAAGATTAACTTATTCTACTTCAATACATAAAATTCAGCTCAATATATTCTCCCACGTGTGTATTAAGTGAAAGAAAACTTTTAAACATGAAAAAGTTACATCCTTCTTTCTATATATATATTCATTATACTATTATTATTTTACAACACATATCTATGCCCGCTTAAGGGGTGGTGTCGGCAGCTTCCCGTACATTGGTATTTTCTATACTTCGCCAATACCGTCTCCTACTCCTCATTACCTATCCACTCATGCATCCTATCTACTCTCCGATAACAATTTCTCTATTATTTCATCCTATTTCTATCTCTTTTTTTACATTCTCACACATATCCGATCATCTCCACTCAGGGCTTCTCTCTTCACCGCTCCCCTCCGCTTTGCCATCAGACTTCTCCTTAACACGTCTGTCTCTCAATTTAACTTCAGTGTTCACTACCATACGCTGATGTTACCATTCCTTCTATCTTACTTTCCTCGACTCTCTATCCCTCACACAATTAACAATCTTCTCTCTCAATCACTCTCTCTCTTTATAACCCTATTCCTAATCCTCAAAATATCTCTATTCCTTTACTAACCACATCCGCCTTCTCAACCCTTCTCTCAAACTTCCAACCTTCTTATGTGACCTGCAAACACTATCAACCCTTCCACTGATTTACTCCTACATCCATTACTATGTTAGTATCTGCGTGGGTAACAGCAGATATTTTCGAAACGTAATGATCTTAGTCTTCTACTGTGATACCACTCTCCCCACTCATTTCCTATATATATCATCCTCTAGACTCATCTCTAATGTCTACATTCACTTTCTACTACCTAATATATAAGTATATATGATATATTATATATATTAATATTATATATATCTGTACTTATTATCTTCTATGCTATTCATCCACTATCTGATTATCTTACACTAATATCCATCCACTTAATATCTGATAACCTTTATACTTCTTACTAATAATACACTACTTATATATCTCTAACCCATCCCTTATCTGATTTCCTCCTACTCCGGTGTATTATATTCATTATAGACCTTATTATGTACAACACTACACAACTTCTTCAATGTACTTCCTCACCAAATCTACGATGCACCCGCTTCTATTCTATATACTTCTTCGCCTACATTATAATATTGCTGTTTCATCGCTAAAATAGTATCATAGAGTCTCAAGATTCGTTCAATAACTTATAAATCGCAAATACGCATGCAAATACCACCATTTACACAACTACACCCTCCATCTTGCTCTTGCAGACACTTCATGAATAGAAAGTTAGAAAAGCAGCGTAGATCTGAAACATTGTGATGAAAAAATTACAAACAGAGTTCAAACTGGGTCTCTTGCACCACCGCTCAATCCGCCCAACCATCATCTACTTGCGCGCGTCCTATACTCTCACAACATTTGCGCTTCTATAAAAGGCTAATACTCGCTTACCTATGATTAACATATTTTATAAGTTATGCTAATATATGATATATATATATCATATTTTATAATTTTTGATATATTTATATATTATATAAAATTATATAATATATATAATATATATTATATATATATTATATTATTAATATTATATATTATACATATATATTATTTATTAATTATAATATATATATTATATATTATATATAATATAATCTTACTTTTATATTGCTCTATTATATATCTGGTTAGACCTATTATTGATCATATTGTTTTCTAGTATAATTTTTATGGATTCATATAGCATATTTGT
Organism: Trachelipus rathkii; assembly: GCA_015478945.1. Lineage (NCBI taxonomy): Eukaryota > Metazoa > Arthropoda > Malacostraca > Isopoda > Trachelipodidae > Trachelipus > Trachelipus rathkii. The sequence goes on along the minus strand of JABUQX010060989.1, from coordinate 262 downwards.
GTAAGTTAAGTGGTCCTAGAACATACCTTACTTTTTCTTTTATTTACAGGTATCAAGTTTATTAAGATGCAATTTGTTCGGCTTTATCTTTTTCTGAATATATTATAGTATATATATATTTATTCCTAATATTTGTAGCAATCCTAGTCTGATAAGATATATCCTCTATAGTACTGTTATTCCTTTATATCTATTGATTGTGCTGTATAGTATTACTCGATGATATATCTGTTTACTATTATACATGGCCCATAATAATTAT
>JABUQX010060988.1:0-2500 GCA_015478945.1 Trachelipus rathkii | reverse complement strand
AAGTAATAAAATTATAGTACCATTATTGAACTAAGGTGTTTGCTTTAAGAACATTTTTTTCCGCTTTGTTTTATATTTGTTAATTCTCGATTAGTTATAATAAAATATTTTTTTTTTATATCTTCACAAATCCTAATTAATTTAAATATCCAGAACGTAATTTCTTTGGGAGATGTGTGAATTGCAGTATGAGCCAAAATATTCAGTGCTGAAATGGAAGACGAAAAATATTAACTGGTTGACATCTGTGAGGTTATGTTTCCTAAAAGAAAAAGAAAATACATACTATTAGCTTGTTGATATGCCACGGTTTGCATAATGTAAGTATTCGAAGCGTGCACCTTCTCGCTGCAGACAGTGTTCATATCGTTTAAGCAGATTCTTAAACATATCCCGGAAGAGAGGTTGCTCTAGACCTCTGCAAAAGTCAACGATTTGCTCGCGTAAGGCAGGTACACCCTCTCTTTAAGCATTTCCCACAAGTAGTCATCAGGTGGTGTAAGATCGGGGGAATGGGATGGGTATTGGCACGTGAAATGATTCGCCTAGGAAAGTTTTCCTACAGCATGGATAGAGATTCTCGTGCGGTATGGCTGCACGCCCCATCTTGTTGATACAATAGACAGCTTAACTGTATTACTTGGTGCCGCCCTTTTAAATCTCTCTCGGAATTGTTCTGTCACCATTTTCAAACTTGATCCCCCTTCAGAACCACTTCCGTAGTAGTGTAAATAATACTCAACTATGGAAACCTTTTCTTCCGTCGTGACTCGTGAGATCCATTTTCAACAACATATGAACACCACAACTTCCCTTTCACAAATGGGAACACGTTTGATGAAAGCTATGCCCCGTCGACAAACGCGCATGCTTGTATTTGATGTGTGAGTTTCAGTACTGAATATTTTGGCGCATGCCGTATTAATGCGGTGCTCAGTCAGCCATCTCATTGTTAGTCTCCTCGACATGAGAAAGAATCTAACAAAAGTTACTTATTTTCAGCGGGAGTAGAGATTTTTAAGATATTACTGGTATATATTACAGGATGTGAGTTATAAAAATTTTCAGTTATTAAAGAGTTTCTGCAGTCTGAATATACTATATATTAGAGCGATGATCAACAGCAGTAAAGACGTTAAGCAATGCCAACAGTAAAGCATTCAATTCCGCAATTTAAAAGAAGTATGCGATGAAAGTTTGTGCAAAAGTGTTAGATTTATGATTTATGATCCGCAGATTTTTACCAACTGCATATATATATAGTAGCTACTGAACTTCTATTAACTGTATCACGTATGCAAGATGGAGTTCTTAAACAGGGGGTGATGCCAGTCAGGCTATGTCAAGTAGCATAGTGAAAGGCATAATGACGAATGTTTAAATAACTAAGGTGTATTTCAAAACAATAGTTTTAGAATTACGTATTTCCTTTTCTATTTTAAAGTAAAATGGTTTTAATTAAAAACAATTTAAAAAAAAACTGGCATAATGAAAAATTTTGCCCAATACCACAACTACTCTTATTATGTGACTTCCAGCGAGAAAAATAAAACACATGCCTAAATTACATATACCAAAAGAAAAGATAAAACACTCAGAGAAACGAGGCTTTTGAAAATTTCAAAAGGAAATTGGAAGACAGAATTAAAAAAGAAAATATTCCAATATTTATTAATAAAAACCAACATGAAATAAGTATAACATTTAGTATGGAATAAAGCGGGACAGATAAAGAAAAGCTAACCTAACCCAACCTAACCTAACCTAACCTAACCTAACCTAACCTAACCTAACCTAACCTAACATAACTTAACTTAACTTAACCTAACCTAACCTAACCACCTGTGGAAAATGGGCATTTTTCAAAGGAGGAAATATGTGATAAAGAGTTAAGAAGAGCTGTGTCTTTTCTGATACGATAATATATAGGAAGAATATTAAGCGGTTAGACCTAATAATAATAATAATAATAATAATAATAATAATAATAATAATAATAATAATAATAATAATAATAATAATAATAATAATAATAATAATAATAATAATAATAATAATAATAATAACAATAAAGTTATAGTATAGTCATCGTAATTATATAGTCCGAGTATTAACATTGCTTGATTAAGAATTTATAAATAAATAATTGCTGCTTTATTACATAATAATTGATTTGTCTGGAGGGCATTTGCGCCACACACACACCTACACACACACACACACACACACACACACACACACACACACACACATATATATATAGTAAAGAAGAGTGAAGAGATATATATATATATATATATATATATATATATATATGGTATATATATATATATATATATATATATATATATATATATATATATATATATATATATATATATGTATAGAGAGAGAGAGAGAGAGAGAGTTGAAGCGGCGCACGAAAACGCGAAAAGTTAGTTTCGTATAAATGCAGAAAACGGTTAAACACCCACCTCTGAAATGAACAGGAAGTACACTG
>JABUQX010060987.1:32500-68395 GCA_015478945.1 Trachelipus rathkii | reverse complement strand
TCGGATGGTGGTTGCAATCCTCTGGAGAAGACATATAGGAACCTTGCTCTCAATTACTATACAGAATCCTAGGTCCACCTGATTAGGAAAAGTTTAATATATTTTAAAAAAACTTACTAACTGTAATGAATGTACTTTTCATTTATTTAATGATTCTTGTTTATTGAAATTATAGCTGGTATACACTTGAGAAAACATGGTCTTTACTGTCCCCCTTATGTTACGCCTTTGTATGCGATTTAGATGTTGGGCTGCTGTGTTATTCGTGCGCCATGTGTGTTAAGTACTTTACTGTTTCATAGTTTGCTTTTTACACAGAGAATAGAAAACTTTACTCTTGTTTGTCTATTACCCCAACTAAGGTATCGTAATCGATCTAGCTAGTGTTTAAGTGTGGAGTCTTTCGTTAAGCGGTTTAGCAGTTTACTTCCTTGGCTTAACAGATGTGTTTAGTGCCTTTCTGCTACATTTATTCTTTGTTCCAGTGATTGCTATGTTAGCCTCTGATTAATGTGAGACAACTTTGTTAACGTTTTAGAGTCTGACTACTCCACTCGGTGCTCCTGTATCGATAATTCACACACGCGGTAGTATGCGTACAATTTTTGATTACATATCATCCAATGTTATTGTCAAAATTAACATTGTCTATGTCTACGAGACAGCGCTTGACAAAGTGTGAATAAGGTACCGGTTTTTTGGATGCTCTATTATAGTTACTTTACATCTAATTATTATTACATATCGTACTACATATATCCTAACTATACTTATATAATCATTTACTACATATAACGCCTTATACCGCTATATATCTATATATATATATTATAATATATATATAGTAAAAATGACATAGGAAAAAGAAACAATCATTAAGAAAAAAACAATTTTAATATACATCTTACTTGATATGTTTTAAAAAAGTTACATATAATAAAAAATTACAATCGGATAATTATATACAAAATATTTAAGTAAGATCTGAAGTTCGCTCTTAAGGAAGTTTAACATTACATACAACTTGGGAAAGCATTTCCTGAATAGATATCATTGTCTAGTAAACTTCCAAGACCTTCAGTTATGATATAGGTATAAATATCTCTAGCTGAAATTTTCAACTTGCTGCATATTTTACAAGATTGTTCTTGGTACCCTTAGGGCGATTTCATCTCTTTTTCATAAGAAGGTGAATTTATCAAAGATTGAGCGCCCCTCGAATCATACGGATGATTTCCTGTGACTTGCGAACACATTGGGCTCAGTTCGTACTCGTATGGAGCTCTATACCATGGCGAGAGGTTAATAAGTTCAGTCAGTAAATCAATGTTGCATTCAACCTTTCTAGATTTCTTGCCGTGCATCTTGATAAACGCTGTGATATTTTTCTTTACCACTTACACAAACACCAAAGGCCAGTGACGCAGGTCGGGATATCCACGCGTATTCGAGAGCTTTGGTCGCAACCAACTTATGTCAAAATCAATGGATTCGATATTGTTATGAAGAGAAAATGCAAGAGTTAATCTTTTCGTATCATCTTCGTGACCGCCCTTGATCCCAACCCCCCCAAGAATTTGTTACAGATGAACAAACATACTTCTCGTTTACCCATGTATTAACTTTGTCAAACACACGACTTAATTCTTCACAGGAAAGGAATAAGGGTGTGTTACAAGTTTAAGATGAATCGGAGCAGGCAAAGTAACGTTCGCCATTCGTCTTACGACGGAAAGTTAAATTTACAATATCTTTTGGATGCGATATCTTTCATGTTACAATATCGTTTACAAATTTATTATTCACAAGCGAAACCATCTTTATAGTTTAAAGTCAGACGCACAACTAATGATGAGTCTCATCTGACGTTGTTTTAAGAATACTCAATGACGAAAGATGATGTAACAAACCGGTTTATACAATGCTAACCCTAAACTGTAACCCTAACAAGAAGGGAGGCGGGGTTTATCGGTATTGCGTAATGTTACTCTTTTTTTCTTACACATAACAGGTCTCGCTCGTTATATAATCTTATTCCTACATTTTTAACCATTCTCGACTTACATTTTTTTTTCAAACTTCAATCATAGGTATTTGCGAATGTCTCGAGAAGTGGGAGGAGTTTTGAAAACAATTCTCGACTTGGATGTTGAGTACTCTAGTGAAACAGGAACCACAGCAGCTGTCGTACATGGTCTGCTGGTAATGCATTGTTAGTTTACTTTCGTGTTGTTAATATGAAGTTTGGTGATTTTTCGTCATTTCTTTCGAACTCATAAGTATGTTAGCGGATTTGTTCATCTGATGCCGTTATACTTCCCTAGTCAGGATATGACTATGTTAGCTTTATTGATGTCGTACCAACAACTTTGGTACGCGTCAGCGATATATGGTGTTGGCGAGTATGTTGTGGATAAATTTTTGTAGGAAATGTTTCACTAGTTTAATCTAACATAATAGTGACATGTTATGAGATCTGTTTGAAAAAAGTTTGTGAATAGGTTACGGGCTTAAAGCAACGTTCAGTTACTCATCTTTCATTGGTTCGTTTTGTTTTAGTGATGTTATACATTATATTCTGGCATCAGGTTATGTTATGTAGCGTTTACTTGATATTGAAAGCTTTGTTATTTACTGTTTTTACTGTTTTTACTCTATCTAAAAAAATGTAAATTTTTGTTTACGTTATAAACATGTAAGAATAAATAAGAATTTGACAGTAAAAAATAAAAATTTTTAAAGAAATAGTTAAAATTAAGAAGTTTTTTAAAAAAAAAAACAAAACTAAAAAGGTTTAAAGAAATAAATTAAAAAATAGCTAAAAGTTTTTTTAAATCAAAGTTTTAAAGAAATAAAAGTTAAATAAATAAAAGTTTTTAAAACAAAAAGAAAAAAAAAAGATGACAAAAATGTGAAAGGTAACGTTCTATATGTTTGCTAGTTATCTCACTGTTGTTAAGTATTGAACTTTGTTAATGTTAGCTGTTTATTCGTGTTTAAGTATGTGCTAGGTTTTTCGGTGTATGTTATATTATTGGTTCAGACTATGATATGTTAGCTTTTTTAAGCCAAAACTTTGTTACGTTGGCTATATATTCGCTTGAATGTCAGTATGATAATTAGGTTACGTTGAATGCAAAATATTACAGTGTTAATAAGCGAAAAATAGTAATGATTATGTTAGAATATGTTTGAAAAAACGTATGAAAAAGCTTACGTTTTTGTATGCAACGGTAGTACTTTACTGTTGTTAAGTATGGAACTTTTCCTAATGTTGTGATTTATTTCAGGATAGGGTATGTATCGATTATTGTTATACATTATATTGTTACATCAGGTTATGATATGTTAGCTTTATTGATGGGGAAATCTTTTGGCTTGCTGGTAGCCTGTATTTTCGCTTTGATCAGTGGATGATTAATTAAACACAAGATTGCGAAAATTTTTGTTTAAATTGTTACTGATGTGGCGGTGCAAAAAATAGATAATGATATGTTAGAGATATGTTTGGAAAAGTCTGAATTAAGTTACGTATTGTATGCAAATGTTAGTTTATGTCACAGTTGTCTAAGGTATTAACTTGGTTAATGTTGGACTGCTTATTCGTGTTATAAGATGTGTTAGGGTGTGAGGTACATTATATTCGTAGTTCATATGATCCTATGTTTGCTTCAATTAATATGAAAACTTTGTTTACGTTAGCAATATATTCAATGATCAGTAAGATACTTACACAACGGTTGTGCATAATTTTTCTTAAAAGGTTACTATCGTTAATGGTAAAAACATCAGCTGATAGTTAGAAAAAGCTGTAAGTAGGTTACGTTCTGCGCATCCAATGTTAGTTACTTTTACTGTGTATAAGTTGGAAGTTTGTTGATGTAACTGTTTATTCATGTTTAAGATAGTGTTAGTTTGTGAGATGTACATTATATTCTTAGTTTCAGGTGATGCTATGTTTCGCTTTATTGAGGTGAAAACTTATGTTCCGGTTAGCATATTTCCAATGATTCAGTATGATATTAGACAAGGTTATGATAAAAATTTGTTAAATATTACTAGTGTTAATGTAAAAATATCAGTGATATGTTAGAACAGAAGTGGTAAGTAGGTTGTCCGTTCTGCACTCAATAGTTAGCCTTACTTTATGGTGTAAGCGTATGGATCTTTGGATTAACGTAGCATATATTCAGTTTGGATCAGTATGATTAATTAGACAAGGTATGATAGAATTTTGATAAATATTCACTATGCTAATCGTATAAATACTCCAGGAGTTGGTAGGATGGGGGAGGGGTGTGCTGGTGTTGACTTTTACTGATTTTACAGGTTTAGGGCTATGTAAAAACCCAATATTCATTAAGTTATAAACTATGAAAAGCCGGTTAAAATTTCATAAAAACAAAGACTGTTTAAAGCATACTAAAAACAAAAATAAATAAAAGTTTTGTGGATTATGTTATAACCAGAATATGACATGACCACTAGATCATTAGAATGAGGAGGGCGTTGAGCGTGAGAGGAGGTTGAGGAGGGAGGGAGGGAGGCTCAAGAGCTCCCAGAGGCTCGCAGAGGCTCAGAGGCCTCTTAGGAAGGGTGTTTGATTTCAATAAAAAACGTAAATTTTTTAAGTTATTAAACCTTAAAAAGAAATTAAAAGAAAATGTTAATTTCTTTTTCTTTTTTAAAAAAATTTTAATTTTTTTTGGAAAAACTTGTAAATTTTTAAATTGCTAGTTTTTAAAAATTTTTAAAACTTTAAAAAAAACTATTTAGATTTTTGATAAAAATTTAGAAGTTTTCTTCTTAAGTTTTTAAATTTTTTTTATTTCTTCTTTTCATTTTCTTATACTTATTCTCTTTTTTTTTTTTTTCTCTTGATTCTCTGTATATATCGATGCATACATCATATAGAAATGGTTTTATACCAAGTTTCGTCAGCTGTTTTCTACCGCAATATTCTCCGTCGAGGTATGAGGCCGCTCTGTTCGGCTGTAGGGGTGTGTGACCGCACCCCCTTTGGGGTCGTGAACGGATTGATTTCAACCCCATATAGATGATATGTGTACTAGATTATGATGAAAGGATATCCGAGTTTCATCGTTCTCTAAGGTCCAATAATTTAAATCTGGGGGATCCCAGAGACCCTTTAGGTCTTGTTGTACGCTAATTAACCCATATTATGAGCACTGTGAGTAGCTTACTAATGGTATGGGGATATATTCCAGTTTCATCGTTCATAGTGCGAAATATTTCAGTTTTGTGGGGCTAGGTGACCCCTCTTTGGGCCACTGTTGTACGGCTCATTTAACCCATTATATGGTAATATGGGTACTTTATGAATGTACTATACTCGGACGTTTTCAATCGTTAATTCCCTAGGTCGAATATTTTCAGATTTTGGGTGCCCACAGAGAGCCACTCCATCTACGGCTGTGTACTTATTAACGCGCCATATATGATGTGGTACCTTCGTTGGTAGGTGTATCACGGTCATTCGATGCACAGAATTCTGATGTAATATTTCAGTTTTCTGTGCGGCGCTGGTCCCGAATGCTGGTTCAAATTTCCAGGTCATTTTACCCCCGGAGATACATCTAAATACACTCAAAAAGGCGTGTATGCTCAGGTTTCGTGTTCATACTGTCCAATATTTCAGGATTTTGGGGGAGTACCCCCGTCTGGGGCACCCACAGTGCATTTTACACCTTGGTCATCTAAGATACATTCCCTCAGAAGTTTGTTACGAGTCTTCATCATTCTATGTCAAATTTCAGTTGTATGTCGGCTCAACGCGTCCGATTCTGGTCCAAATCGAGTCATTTTATACCCACGGGATAACATCCTTAAGCATAAGCAACCTTCAAAAGGGTTTGATACTTCCAAGTCCTTCCCCGATTGTCTACTCTAGTCAATATTCCTCAGTGCATTTTGGGGTCGAGTACCCCGTCCTGGAGCCCACAAGTCATTTTTACACCCGGTCATCTAAGATACCACATCCTCAGAAGTGTATACCGATTTTCAGTCATCTTCTATGTCAATATTTGCAGATTTGATGTGGGCAGTCCCCGAATTTGGTCAGAATTCGGGTCATTTTACCCCGTCATACACCTAAGATACACCTAAAAAGGTGTATATCAAGTGTTCGTTATGTTCTATGTCAATATTTCAGATTTTGGGTGGGATCCCTTCTGGGGTTCTAGACACCCTACTGTGGTCTCGTATTAACCATTTCATACTTTCGAACTCTACGACCGCCGCATAACCCTATATAAGGACACCAACATTGTTGTTAATACGACTGTTTATTTACCTAACCCATGTAGAATATATTACTCCGAACCAGACAACTGGATGCGAAAAAAAACCACCGGTGGAATATAAATATATAATAATAATAATAATAAATCAATAATTAATAATAATAAATATAATAATTAAACTAATAATACAGGAAAGATCAAACTAACCGATGTCTGAACCAAACCGCGCCCGGAGGCGAAGTAAAGAACCGCGCCCAGGAAACTCCAGAGGATAAACCAGTCGGAGTCGGAGTCGGAGTCGGAGTCGGGTACGGAAGTCGGATGTCGGGTCGAATAAATCAATGACAAACAAACATAAACAAACCATAGACAAACACAAACAATACATAGAAAAAACATAGACAAACCTTCCGGTTCTTCTATTTGTTTGTCGATTGATAAGCCCTTCAGGCTATCAGATTCTCCCCCTAAGCCTAATATATCTCGTAATTCATTTATATAGAAATAGGTTGCCTCGGGACTGGGCACATAACTACTATTAATAAATATTAGAATAAATTAATTTTTTTTTTTAATTTCTGCGGTAAAATGTCTCCTGATTATAAAATGATATTTATTTTCTGCATATGTTATAGATGGTTCTAGTACATGCCTGAAACTTTTACGGCGATTGCTGTGCCTAGTATATAACATCAACTATATATATTACTTAGAATATATAGTATTATATAATATATATATATAATATCATGATATAATTATATATATATATATATAGTATATACTTATATATATAATTATATTTATATATATATATATATATATATTATATTATATACTATATATATTATATACTATATATAATATATATATAATATAATATATATATATATATATTATGTGTATGTGTGCGTGCGTGTGTTTCTCGTATAATTTTTAACATTTTACTAAATACTTATTCGCTTTTGTAACTTCGTAAAAATTATTAAAATTAAAATGAAACTTTACTAACATTCAATTAATATATATAAAAAAAAATTAAAATGTTTTTGTTCAATTTAAAAAGAGATTTTTTGAGACAATTTCTTCGTTTGCTTGTACAATAAATTTTATTTGTAACGATCATGTTTTTGGTTTAATAAGCCACTTCGGAGTCTTAATATCTTTTATAATAAAGTGATATGTATTCCTGTTGCCATCTTTACCATCTTCCTTTAGCGACAAAAGCCCCGATTGATATCTTTTTTTGGAAACCCAAATTTCGTTAACCTTGTACAAATTATCGTATAAATGTCGATATCAACGCTCGAAACCGGTGTCCGAAAACCGGTTTTCTAATTAGTCCATCTACGAAAAGAAATTGTTCAGCTAATTAGTGTGGTTTTATCCAATTTTTTTTGTCTAAATATTAAATATATTCTCTCTCTCTCTCTCTCTCTCTCTCTCTCTCTCTCTCTCTCTCTCTCTCTCTCTCTCTCTCTCTCTCTCTCTCTCTCTCTCTCTCTCTCTCTCTCTTAGTTTGTCACTGTGTGTGTCCTTATATCTACTTTCATGTATGTATGTATGTATGTATGTATGTATGTATGTATGTGTGCTTCTTTTTTTTCTCTTTTAAAACATATTAAACCCTTAATAGTCACTTTATTTGCAGTTAAGAAGCTGTGAGTTCATTTGTTGTCGTATAATTGTAATTATATACTATATATCATAGTATATATATGATATTTATATAATATATACTATATATATATAGTATTATCATATATTATATATCATATATAATAGATAGAGATTAGATATATATTATATATTTATATATATATATTTTATGTATAATAAATATTCTAGAGATATATATAAATATATATATATATATATATATATATATATAATATATATATAAAGGATATATATATATATTATATATATATAAGATTAAGGAGTGAGAAGTTAATGTGTGAACAAGTAATAAGGTATTAAAGTATTGTTAGAAGAGACGCTCCGCAAGAAATCAGTTGAATGGGAACAAGTTAAAACTGAAAAATTCTGGGAGCAAATGAAGGAAGCAATGTTAGCAGTGCAAAAGAGAAGTATGTGGATGTGCCTAAGTAGGAAGTAAGACCATGTTAAAGTGAGTGGTGGATATGAAAGGTGATGCAAAGCGTTAAAAAGTAAAGAAAGACAGCGTGTATTGAATGTACTAAAGCAGTAAGTGATGAAGTTCTCAAAAGAAAAGATTGCTTTGGAATTATATAAGGAGAAAAAAGAAATAAACTCAAAAGGTTAATATACGTAGGAGACAAGAAGAGGTAAATGAACAGTTTGGGAAGAGGATGAATTGGAGAGACTTGCAAGCGAATAGATAGCTCTTCTGGAAGGAAGCGAGATAAGATAAGAATGAGAGATAAGGGGAACCTGCTTTAGAATAATGAATAGGGATTGGATTTGCTTTTGTAACTGATGAAATGTGATGTGAGGGAGTGTTTGAAAAGAACGACTTGAGAAATCTGGTATCATATCGGCAGTAATGAAGAGCTGGCTGATAGTGAATGTGTGTGGGTTTGATGGTTGCAAGAAGAATAGGTTATATTTTGGGCATGAGGTTATTAGCAAGGAGGAGGAATGGGTAGAGTGAGTGAGAAGTTCAAGAATTGTAAATCTGCAGGTATAAGATGAAATTACTGGTGAAAATGATACCAAGAACGGAGGCGAGATGTGAATTGAGCCTATTTCGAAGTTGTGTAATTAAAGCGTTTATGGAGGGTAGTACAGTTCCGAGTGATTGGAGGAGAGACAAGTAATAGTACCCTGATTAAGGCTTAAAGGAGAGTAAAGGTGAACTGTAAATTATAGTGAGGGAATTAAGTTTATTGAAGTGTTTGTAGGGAAGATATATGCTTTAGTGATGGAGCGAAACTGAATTTTTACATAATAGAATGTGACTGAAAAAGAACAATGATTGGGTGAAGGAACAAGGTGCGTTTAGGAGTGGTAGATGTGTGGATTCAAAATCTTTACTTTTTGAAAGAATGATTGAGAAAGAATGTGGGAGAAGAAAGATAATAAAATTGTATTTAGGTCTTTATGGATTTGGACTGCCAGGCGTGTCGATAGTAGTTAATAGGAAAGCTCATGGCTAGGTATGAAGTGATATATGTGTGGGTGGTAGGCTTTACTGAATGAATTCAGAAGTATGTATTTTGATAATGATGCATGTGTAAGCAATAAATGTTCATGGGTCAAAAGTAATTAGGTTAGTATTAATAGCGGAGTAGGACAGGGTTGTTAGTTCTCCTTTGGGTTATTCCAATTTGTATATGGAGTGGGTTGATGAACCAGAATTAGAGCGTCTCAGGCGCACAACCAAGACAAGTAGGGTGGAAAACAAACGGCTTGGAAAGGTGGCAGGAAATGGGGTTTTTAGAATGATGGAGAATGGAGTATGGAGTGGAGGGTGCCCTTACGATATATTGCGGTATAGATTTGAAATGGTTTGTGTTGCTGAATCTGAAGAGAAAGTATGAGAGATTGGTAGAGAGATTGGCGAGTCGGGTATGTAAAAAGGAGGGTTTGAAAGTTAACGTCGCAGATAAGAGTAAAGTTATGGTTGGCAATGAAGACAGTATAGGCCTCAGTGGTGAAGTTATGTTAGAATGGTGAGCAGCTGAACAAGTGATCAGAGATTCCAGTAAATATTGATCAGGTGATATGTGGATGAGAAGGGATAACGGCGTATGACTCCAGCAGATAGTAGTAGGAAAGTTCGTGGGAATGGGCAGGGAAGGCTAGCTTAAGTTTGCAAATCTACAATATCGTTGTAAGTCCCATGCAATGTAAAGGGACGGTTATGTCTGTGAGTGCGCATAGGGTCTTACATGAGGGTATGTTGTTACTTGTGTTATTGTTATAGTAGGAGACTATGGGTCTGGATAGAAGTTATAGATTACAGACTTTACAGAACTAAACCTGCAATCCTTCCAAGAGGGCATGCTAGGTGTGAGAAGAATGAATAAATGAGGAATGAACTAATTAGAGATGTGTAAGGTGTGGTGTTTGAAGAAAGGAGAGAAGTTAAATGGAGAGAATAAGAATATTACAAGAATATATAATAAGAATAAAGAATGTTGGGGGAAGTTCATGTGGAGAAGGAGTGAATTTACAATAGAACTCGGTTGAGTAAACGTATGAAGATATATTGGCGAGTGTGTTGGGAAGCCGACGGCTGGAGAAGACCGAAGTAAAAAGTTATTGATTGAGGTCAGTAAACGATGTCTGAAGGAGAGAGAATGTTGAGTTTGGCAGAGGCGAGAATAAAGGTGCATAATAGGAGAATGCGGTTGATGAGGGACGTTGATATGTGCCCAGCGGCTGGCCAAGGGCCAGCGATGACCCTTACACTGCGAATTTACCATAGTGAGGGTCCATTCGCGGTCCCGTGAAGCTCAGTAGGGTGGATTTCTGGTCTTGCGACGAGTTCTCACTAATTAATGGTTACAGAGGGTGTGGTAAGGCTGGGCTTTTCCTTTCGACATTTTATCATATTTCTCCGGAGCAAGCTCCGATGAATGTTAACGCACTTTACTCCAGTCTTGGGAAAAGGAAGGAAGATGAAGAGAAGAAGAAGACTATATATATATAAGATAGTATATATATAATATCATATATATATATATAATATACTATATATTTATATATATATATATGATAATAACAAAATATATATACTTTATTATATATATCACTCATGAGTAGGCGTAAAGTGTTGATACCCTAACCCGTAGTATACCTATACTTATTAATATAGCCCGCGTATCTGTAATATAAATGAAAATTCGTGGATTTAGGTTGTTTTTATCGTACTAAGTTTTTTTTTGCCATTTTGTGGGCCAGGACAACTACAGTCGCATGGCACGAGGGCCGGGTTCGATATCTTAGGCCGGGATCCTAGTACTAAACTTTACCTAATAGCAGTTCATCCTCCTAGATTAGTGGCAATTGCCCGTGAGCTGTGCACTTTTAATCATGAAAAAATGTTTGATTAACATATTTTCAATAGTGGCAGATTCTTTACAAACTGTTAAGTTGCTAATGTTTTCTATAGAAAAAGCCGGGCCGGAACTGAGTGCTGCTTAGTTTTTGGGTGCATAAGAATTTTGCTTACTATCAAATATATTTTCTATTTGTGATTGTTAATGTGAAAATAATTATTTTATTATTATTATTATTAATTATTATTATATTATTCATTATCATTATCAAGTTATGGTGGAAAAGAGGAAATCTGCGGGCCAAGACAGGAGGTGGAGGACGAGAAGACGGGGATGAGGAGAATGTGGACTGGAGAAGAGACTAGAGACAGGGGCGGGAGGGGAGAAAACGGGAACCGGGGGGCGGAAGAGCGAGGCATGGTAACGAAATGGACTCGCGGACGGAAACCAGAAGGACGCAGGACAAGTCGAGAGGGGACGCGAGCGAAAGCAACAGGAACGGCCACTTATAATGGGTATAATACGGGAACCAAGCGGCAGCGAAACACAGGGGCGCGAGAAGTGAAAATAGGGAATGAAAAAGGGCGGCGCCAGCGAAGCGGCAGAGTGACCCGCCTAACGAGACGGGCAGTGGGATGGCGTCGGCAAGAGCTGATGCACCAAGAGCCTGAACAGAGACGAACACGAAGAGGGTCATTAAGGCCCGAAGACTCCGAGGAGATCCAAGGGAAGCCGCGAAGCAAAATAACTCCTGACGGAACCGAGAAGCCTATTGCGCCATATCTTGAAAAGAAGAAGGGAGCAGAACAGCGCGTAGTGGTCCGGTGCAGAAAACGCGGAGAGCCACAAACGGGACGAAAGCACGCACCGCAGAAAGCCACCAGCCGACAAATGGAAGCAGAAAAGAAAACCGAGAAACCACGGGCCGAAACACCCTCGACCGACAAGCACCCAAGGCCATCGGGTGTCGGACCTCCGGAGAAAACCCGAGCAGGTAAAACGCCCATGGCATAATCATTATTCAATTAATTATCATTATCATTATACTCTTAGTATTTCATCGATTATTTATTAATTATTATTATGGGGGCCAGGCCTTTGAGTCCTCAGCAATTATATGGGATGAAAAAACCGAGTGCTTTAAAAAACTACGTGTGAAGCGTTCTTTCTGCGGACGTGATTGGCCTAGTGGTTTAGAGCATGCTCCGGTTGTGTTAACTCCAGCAAGCGGAGTCCAAGTTCGATCCCGCTGACGAAGAGTAAAATCGTCTGTGACTCATTCATTTAAAATGATTATTAGTCTGGACGGCGTCCAGAGCAGACGTGTTTAACACAGTGCTCCTTGAGTGCCAGATGTGCAGAAACGAGTGTGAGTGACGAATAAATTGCGCCCGTCAAATTAATGAATACAGTATCCAGTAATGTTGAAAGAAAATAAAAAAAGTGCTAACAAACGGCTGCATGTAACGTTGAATAAAAATTCAAGGATTATTCAAGCATTCAGCGCCCTAATTAATACGCATTTGCGATTAATATACTTGTCATCTGTTCAATGCGGACTTGTATACTCTAAAACTAAAACGTGAGACAAAACGACGGTGGTACAGACAGAGTTAACTCAACATACAATTCCACAAAACAGAACTCTGAAACTGAACAAACTCACGGATCGAATCGAAGTCTCCACGCATCAACAATCTACGTGAGCACTCCTCCAGACAACCACGCACGCGAGAGGAGGGAGAAGAGATCTGTCAAAAGTGGGAGGAGCAGCGAGCGTGTAAATTAGGATTGAAGCGAGGAAAGAAACGAACCTCTCGTTTTGAGTGAGAAACCGTTGACATGAAGAGCTCAAGAAACACGAAACTTGCTTAAGCTCCCCACATCTGTGCTCCCAACCCGCCTACAATGCAACCGAGTGAGAATTGAGAATGACTGCAAACGCACGTGAATTTACTTTTGCAATAATCCTAATAGTCTAAAGGAAGAAATATTGCAATGTATGCTGCAGTATGAACGACTCAATTAAAATAGACCACGCATGAGGTTAGCACACTACTATCAGAAAACGTGGCTTTGAATCGATTTCAAAACAGACAGAAAAATCCACATAGAAAGATCAGCTGAATTACAAGGTGTACAGGCCAAGTTAAGTAACATGGAGCTCTGAACGCCATAAAAATTGACTCACACATTCGAGGTTACACCTCCAGTGTATATCGCCAAGCGCAAATTCTCGATAAAATATAAGTCAAAAGAATAAGTGCGAAGACGGGACAAGAAGTACAGATCTACAAACTAGTAGAAGGAAAAGTTCGATAGAGTAAACTTACACCAAGATTAAACGTCAAGAAACCAAAATATGATGCGTAGGATGAAGCGGGGCCTGGGCAGTAAACGAAATACGCCATGATAACACTCAAATGGGGTAGAAGTCATATACAAGATGACCTGAAATTACATCGATTCGCTCGGAACAAAAATTGAATGACATTCAACATCTATAATACCCATTATACTGGCAATAACTGAAGCGTTTCGACATAGGCTGAAAAAAAGAACCAAGAAAATTAATGTATAATACGAACCTATTCGATACTTAAAGTTGTTAATGGATGACTCCGCTAAAAAGTTCGGCTCAACTCGATCACCGTGCGCATAAGCACGCACAAACCATGATATATTTAACATCACTCAAGAATGTCTGCGAGCCTCCAAAAGGGGGTATCTTTGATGATAATAGATTAAATGGAACGCGCTCTGAAATATAAGAAAGATCATAGGAACATTAGTATATGCCTGTTATTTTAAAAGCGGAGATTGCTCCCATGGTTAAGAGAGCCGCTAATAGTGAAATCTAGTTAAAATCCAAAAATGACAGAAGAATTAAACAAACTAATTTGTACCTATGCTCCTCCGCTCAAAATTCACGTTTAACGTCTGGGATCGAAAAAGTAGTTCGAAATTTGGATGTACTGAAAATCGACATGCTTTAGTATTGCTGTAATATAGATATTTATCTCAAACAACTACTCTTATCTGCTCCTTATCATCATTATGACGCTAAAGGTGAGAATTAGGTGTAATAAAACTCATATTCATTATTGCATTATTTATTAATTTATTCAAATTATTTTAATTATTCTTATTAAGAATGTATATAATTATTGTATTCATTTATTATCTAAATATTATTAATTATTATTATCATTAGTTATTATTTATTTATTCCATCTTAGTTATTTGTCATTATTATTATTTCATTGATCATATCACGATATTTTATTTATTATCTCATTTGTTATTTCTGATATTTTTATTAAGCTATATATATTAGTATTCAAATGATTATGATTTGATGTTTATCTGTATTATTATTATTATTTTAATTATTTATTATTATTTATTATTTATTATTATTATTACTCTATTAGAAATAATCACATTCGATTCATTATTATTATAGTATATATTATTATTATTGTATTATCTTATTATTATTAATAATTTTACTATTATTATTTATATTAATATAATTATTAATATAATTATTTATTATTATTATTATTATATTATTATACTATTTTATTATTATTATTATATTATTATCTATTATTATATATTAAGAAATATAATTTAGCACTAGACAAAATATAGTACATTTGGGGCACTTAGATAAAAAATCACTGTTAACATTAGAATACTAGAATTGATATATTATATTGAAGAGTATAATCGTTTAAATTTGTTATATTTTCTAATCTTTCTTCCCATTCGCGTATATTCTATCTTTTTCTTCTCTTAACTTTATTATTATTATTATTATTATTATTATATTATTATTATTATTAATTATTATTATTATTATTCATTAATTATTATTTCTATTATTATTATCCATTGTTATTTATTACTATTATTACATTATTATTCTTATTATTATTATCTTATTATTGATTATTGATTATTATTATTATTTTATTCACTATTATTATTATTTTATTTATTTATTATTATTATTAGTTAAATATGAACGCAGCTGTAAGTGCGACGAAATTCCTCTGGAATAATAAGGACCATATACCTGAACATATCTCTTCCGGATATTAAAAAAATCAAGCTAATATACCAATCTGAAAGAAACCATTTTAGCAATTGTTAACATCTTAACGATAAGACAGTTATTCGAAAACGAGCTAGCGGATGGTTTATTCTGATTGACTGAGTCTCTCACGAATTGTAATCCCGATGCTTTCGTACTCAGTGAAACTTTTCTTAATGACTACAATGAAGTTCTGTTTTTTCTTGCAGCGGTATAAGGGATACCATATCTTGAGACGGGAAGGTAGAAGACGAGCCAAACCGCTCTTTACTTAAAAACGCAATCTTTATTTGCATAACACAAAGTAAGAATTCTCACAAATCGACGACACTATAGAAGTTCTTGCCGTTCGCGTTGTAAATAAATCTTTTAATATTGTAATAGTGCGGCTTATACGACCCAAAATGCGTCGAAAGGGGATTCACTTAAATCTCTGAGAGTATATAATGCCAAACATATCTTGCGTAATACAAACGGTATGAATTGCTGTGATTTCAACCATTTGACTTGTAGGTAATAATAGTTTCCCTTCTTGGGAAGAATGCTTTTAGTCGAATGTAATTTGATGTCAAATGGAAATGATTAATTAGCAATAACCGTACCAACCAGGCCTAATACCATTAAGAACAGAAATCCAACTTTAATTTGAGTAGATATACGCGGTAAAATGGAGGTTGATATCAAATCTTTTTTAAATGATATCAGAAATCGGATGAATTCAAGCTGACTATTAAAATTCCGTATCGATAAAACACAAACTCTTACCACTATAAAATACAGGCGTCGATGACGAAACTTGCCGACGCCGACATTTTAGAAATAAAATAACATGAGTTAGATATTTCATTACAGAACAAAATGAG
This sequence comes from Trachelipus rathkii, assembly GCA_015478945.1. NCBI lineage: Eukaryota > Metazoa > Arthropoda > Malacostraca > Isopoda > Trachelipodidae > Trachelipus > Trachelipus rathkii. Next base: position 52,179 of record JABUQX010060987.1, on the reverse strand, counting down.
GAGAATAGACCATAACATACTAACTTTAACTGCTTTTTAGGCTCCCCCTAAACACGAGCTATTTCATGATTCTTTCCCCACATAAAAACCTAAATTGATTATTGCCCACAAAAGGATTAAGAATCCCGATTGGAATACACCTGGCTATAATACAACACTCTATACCCCAAAAAGGCCATAAACGCTTATAGAAATCTATTAACAATAGCGTCATACCTTTTCTCCAATTATATAATACTAGGACGCTACACATACCTGCGCTCGACCACATTACGCATTAAACAATTAAAACGCTCTTAAGAAAGCAAAGAGGAAGTATTTCTATAAAATAAATTTAATGTAGCATATGATTATTCGAAAACTACATGGGGTTTAATAAACAAATTGTCAACAAATAATAAATCTAAAAAACAATCAAAATAAGACGAATAAAAAAAAATACAGAGGAGAGAATATATTATAAGACAAAAGAGAAGACTTGCACCGACCAGCTCAATAGCAACTTTGTTAAAGCCATTGGTAATGGCAACTGCGTAGAGCACGGGCCTCCAAGTTCACAACCGCCATTTGAGGCTACCTTCATCTCTGGGACTGGGAGTGACCCATGGCTCTCGCGTTCTTCGTTAATTTCAATTATTATTGTGGATTGCATAATGTTCTCAAAACCTGTGTGAACTGATAATCATATTGAACTTACAAACAGTAAGAAAATCTCGATCTTCTTTACCAATTCGCAATAGAACCATACATTTAACAAAACACGATTGGTCCACACTAATTGACTCTCCCTTTAAAAAGTACCTCTCTTATACCACTCTCCCTCTCACACGGGGAATTTCCCCGAAATTATTCTAAAAGTTCCTCACGTGTCACTACTGATGCATGTAACAAAAGGTGATTAAAATAATCCCACAAAACTTATAGACAGATCGCAATTTCACAAACCCATTAGCAAATTATTTGAAAAAATTACTGTTTAAAGGCGCTTTGACAGAATATGTAATAGAAATAAACACCTTCTTAACGAGCCTTCAAATTTGCTTTAGGAAAAAGCATAGATCTACAACTGAAGGCCCTTGTTTGTTTGACGGAAAACATATATGAAAATATAGAACACAAAAACCTCATCTGCGCTTATTTTATTGGATCTTTTCAAAGCAATCTTGAATACAATAGATTCAGTATCGTGGATGAGTCATCGCATCGTACGCAACCATAGTATTAATAAGCTTCTAGCAGAAGAAAATGTAAAAATGGGCTGAATTCTCAGGACAAACACTTCTCTTACTCCCAAATGTTAAAACATATCTAGAAGGGAAGATCACAGGTAGATCAAATTGGCGTGAAATACGCCGAATGAACTGGCAAAATAAAAACCTGTTGGCGTGTTCCACTAAGGATCTATACTTGGCCCTTACTACTTTTACTCCCTTCTATACTACATGACATATTTAACTCACACGATTCTTTCATGGTTGCCTTTGCCGATGACATATCAATATTAATAAGTGATAAAAATCCCACATACTATCAGAGAAAAACGATAGACACATTAAATAAGATATGCAACATGTCATTACATATCAAACTTACACTAAATGGTACAAAAAAACTTCCATACACTTCTTATTTAGACATTAAAACTTATAACTTGATAATTTCACATAAAATAAAGGAGTCTGAATGAAAAGAGACACATATGCAAAAATCTTTACTTGGGTAATAGTTGATGAAAAATTACCATTTAAAGAACATATTAAACAGTTTAGTAGTAAACTAGCAAAAGTACAATGTATATACTAGTCACAATTTAGCAAAATACATTACCTATATAATACTGAAATAAGACGTAAATATTAATGCTCAGGTGTTGCATCACTTTTCACTTTTATTGTCATCCAACGATATGAGCAAAGCATTGAGACAAACAACCCGTAAATCAGTACTTTCAACCGCTTGATAGACATACTGCCTCAAAAAAAACCGCCATCTTAATACGACTCCTAAGCGCGTGCTAGGAAGCTTCTATGATCATACACACAACCGTTTATTAAAAAACTTAAAATCTGCAGTTCGTAAGATACTGTATAAAGACCTGAGTCTCTTCCTTCAACAGGAGCAGACAAAGGCTCATACATAATAAAGCCTGTAACTTATTGATGAACTAATTATCAATAATAATCCAAAACGATTTAGAAAGTAGCTGGGCACTGCACTGCGAAATAGTTCACATATCAACCCCCTTTTATTTAGATTAGAAAAAGGCTAGACAAGCAGCTAGATATAAAGGTGCCTGGAATACTTTCTAAAACGGAGACTCTCACGCATAATATGAAAGAGAATGCACAGAATCTCTTAAAGAAGCAAAATTTAATTTAAGATATTAGCAAAAAAGACGTTTTTATTGATACAGTACTATTATTAGTTGATTATTTTATATGTATTATGATAAATATATTAATTATTTATTTAGTTATTAATTAATTATTATTATTAATTTGATGATTATTATTATTCCTATTATTATTATGTATTACATTATTTTATTAATAGCATATATTATTATATATTAGAAATAAGGATTATTAGTAGTTAAGTCAGTATTTGATCTACTGTTACATACTTTATTATTGATTATTATTTATTATATATCTCCCATTATTATTATTATTAGCAGTATTATTATTATTATATAGTTTTATACTATAATAGTATTATATTATTATTATTATTACTTATTCGATTTATGACTGGATCAATATAACTGTGACAACGTTCGCTATCAAATTCGAATCGCATCCCTATTACTTGTGATCTGGTAGTTTGTACGCTTATTATTAATTCTATTCATTATATATTATTATATCTATGATTATTATTATTATTATTAATTATTAATATAACTAAAATAATAATCCTATTTTTAGAATTGCCTATTGAAATTATTATTATTATCAATTTAAAAATTATTCATTAATTCATATTAATTATCCTTAATTATTCTTATAACTACTCTACATCCTCATTGATAATAATAATCTATATATTATATATTATCTATTAACTATTATAATTATATTTTATATATTACTTATTATTATTATTTGAATATAATAATCTAATTAATTTTATTATAAGAGTTATATGTCATCATTGTTTCCCCAATTATCTCATTAATATAACTCCAATATATAATATTAATATAAATTTAGATCATTATTATTATTATTATTAATTATTAAAATTAAAATTAAATTATATATTATATATTTATAATTACCTCTATTATTTATTATATTTTATCACAAATTTGAGACCATGTTGAAAATTCATAATCAGAGACGGTATAGTTTAACTGACCTAAGGCTAAATATTCAAGTTTTTACCGATAAGGCTAAAGTAGCAATAGTTGGTAAACCACAAATAAATTTCAATTGTAAGAAGATAGGTTTGTCAGCTTGCAAAACACTAGGTTATATATTTATTAATAATATTATTATTATTGATTATGTTATTGTTATTCAGGAGAGATGAAAGTGCAGTATGAAATTATTACTGTAATTCATTATTATGTATCACTCTATTATTTCATTATTATTATTATTATTATTATGTATTATATAATAATGTGATTAAAGTTAATATTATTATGGTATTGTTTATATCTTATGTATTATGATAATTGATTATTATTTATATGGTAAATTAATAAATATAACTTTGATATTATATATTATATGATATTAATAATGAATTTATTTATTATTTTATTGTTACAATTAGGATTATGTATTTTATTGTTATTATTAGATTATCATTCTTATTAAAATTTCTTCCTATAAATATTTTTCTTTTCTTTTTTTTTATTACTTAGCACTTCTTTTTTATTATTATATTGGATCTATTATTATTATTTACATCTATATACTAGGACCTCATTCTCATTAATTAATTATTAATAATGATTATTATTATTATTATTTACTATTATTATTATTATTCATTATTATTATATTTATTATTATTATTATTATTATTATTATTTATTAATGTATTATATTATTACTTATTATTATATTATTATTATTTATCTGATTACAAAATAATAATGATTATTAAATTAATATATTACAATTAAATTATTATTATTCAGATAAATTGTACTACGTATTATTATTATTATATCTATCTCAAATTATTAAAATATATATATTATTTGGTAACATAATTATTGAGTTATGAAAAACACACTAAGTTACTATCCCAAATTTTTGATAGTTCAACTTGAGGAAGATCGCATGTTTAAGAAGGAAAGGCGTGAATTATTATTATTATTATTCATATATTTGAATATTATAGGTTATTATTATTATTATTATGTATTATTATTATTATTATTATATGTATTATTGTAAAAAAAATTATTGATTAATATTGATTACTTATTATTATTGATTATTAGTTATAATCATTAATATATATAATATATACATAGATAGATAATTGTATATGTAATCTAATGTATATGCAACATATAATTGGAATCCTGTAGGTGTGTAGTTGAGCTTGTAGCTTGTAATCCTCGTAATTGTAATTATGTAATTGCTAATAGTGTAGTCGATACATCTCAACTCTCGCTCACATTATAGTTCAATGATTATTCATTATTATTAATTATTAATTCAATCATATTATTAATGTTCATTTTTTTTTTTTTTACTTATAATTATTAATAAAATAATTATTAGGTTATCATTGTTACTGTATTGATATTATTTTCAATTATTAATCATATTTTTATTATATCGACTTAATTATTATTTTTTCATTTCATTATATTAGCATATGTATGTATTAATTTATTATATATATTATTCATTAATTATAAAATATCTATCTATCTATTATATTATTATTATTATTTAGTTTATTATTTAATATTATTCTTTTTATTATTATTTATTTCATTATTACTTAATATTATATTTTGTAACATAATTTTGTAGAACAGGTGAGTAGAAAAAAACTCATAGCTACTACACTGATCGGGATAGCCACTAGGTATTAATATCATTATGCAAATTACCATACATTATTATTGTAATATTTAAAACAACTCTCAGATTACCTCATTGAAAGTACGAGCCGATCAGTGTATGAGTGTCGATGTCAGAGCTATAACACTGTAGGAATATACAATGTGAATATAAGAACCATGAATGCTTATGTTGATATTCGTGGGTCAAAGGACACAACACTGATGTTGCAATTAGTAGAACCAGTTTCAGATAGGCAGGAAATTGCATCCTTAATTAATTGGGACATTAATGAGTTAATTGTAGTGAATATTATAGAAATATAATGGTTGCTATCTCTATTAAAGGATAGAGTAGAGTTGGTAAGTGTTAGTTCTTGAATATATAATTTTAATATGATTTATGTTGATTATTATGATTAATATGATTATTATTATTGATGAACTTATATTATTATTATTAATAAATATTTCGAGTAAGTATTTTATTGATTGTGATGAATGCAATTTATATAATTATCGGTTTCATAGTGGGTATAATTACTATTATTATTGTGTTTATTATTATATTATTCCATTATTATTATTACCTTATTTATTATTATTATTATATTATTATTATATTATTATCTGATTATTATTTTTATTATATTATTATAATTAATTATTTATACTCTTCTTAATTATTCATTATTATTATTATTATTATTAGTTATTATTACATTAGCCGGATATTATTAGTGTAATAAGATGCAATTTAATCTATTAATATTATTCACTTTATTATTATTAACCTCATTTATAGCCTTCCTATTGAGTCAATTTTCTTATATGAGAATTAATTAAAGGCTTTTGTATTATCTATTTATTGGGTAGGTTTAACCTTAATCATTAGAACTAGTCCTCATCTTTTAAATGCATTATTAGATTTCTTGTGTTATGGGATTATTCATTATTACTGTTCATTATTTGCTATGCATTATATTAGTTAATAGTAGTGTGTTGGTGGTGTAGTGGTAATAGTTATTGTGGTTATTATCAGTATTCATTATTGTTATCATTATTTATTATTATTATTTATTCTTATTATTATTTATTATTATTATTATATTATTATTGATTATTATATTTACTTATTATTATTATATATTATGATTACTATTATTATTGTTACTGTATTATTATTTATTATTTGTTATTATTATTAATATTTTATTATTATTATTATTATATAATTGCTATGTTACTGAGGTAAAGATTAAATTTCTATAGTGTTCTATTGCTATGTACAAACATTATTATATATTATTTATTACTGCTTAATAGAGTCTTAATGCTATTTTTAACTTACTACTATCTATAATAATTATTTATTTTTTATTATTGAAATTATAATACTTATATATATATAATATATTTATTATGTTATATTATTATTATTATATTATTATTATATTATTATTATTGTAGTGTTAGATAAAGTAATTGTAGCAGCAAGGGTATATGTATTATTCCATTATTATTTATGTATATTATAACGGTGTTATATGTATATTCCTATTTATTCTTACTATTAGTATTATCTCTCTCTTATCTCTCTCACTCTCACTATATTATCTACTTCACCTCGTTAGATATATCACCTATCTACCATTTCTATTAATCTACATGGTTAATACTGTTAATGGTTTTGTTTCATCTAGTTATTATTGTTATAAATTATCATTTAGTGTATTCCATTTACTGATTATTGAATTTAGTATTATTTAATGTATTTACGATCATCCAGCGAGATTGTTATTTTTATATTCTTATTACTATAATAATGATTATTGTTTTTTATTGTTACTATATCCATTATTGGTATATATTAGCTATTAATTATTATCTATTATTATTGGATTATTATTATTATATTATTATTATTATTTCATTTATTATTCATTCTCTATTTATATTCATATGGATCATTATGATATTATTATTGACTTACATTATATATTTATTTTAGTTAATTATATTATTAGTCTCAATCTATTATTATCTATAATATTATATACCTCACTACTTGTTATTCTTTGAGCTGTATCTCAATTATATCTTTAAGCCTCGTATTAATCTAATGAGATGCTATTTCGAGAGCCCTTTCAGGATGGAACAAAAATATTGTGTTTGCATTTCAGGTGGACACCACATCTGTAATCTCCACCTATGCATACATGAGGGAAATTATTTTACTTCATCGATATAATGAATGATGTATTTAATTGTAAAATAGTTTGTCCTCACTCTCACGAAAATACACTGAACTGCCACCTGTATACTGATACTTCTACCCATACCCGTAGGTTTCACTCTATCATCCCTGCACACATACTCAATCAATCTTTTTGCTCTTCCACACCTATACTTTTCTCTACTACCATATTCACATCTCTACTCACAGACATCTTTGCATTACAATACTTCCACAAATGATATACAGAGCCACATAGATCACACTTTTTTACATACCCAAATCTATCTCTTCTGTTAACACCCTCTCTATAGTTCCCATCATATCTCTCCCTTTCCATCCAACCAGTTCTAACTTCCTTCCTTTCATTACCATTACCATAGAATACACGTTTTTCCACTTGTTCATCATTATTTACGGGTCTACCATGCCCTTTACCTACACTAATATACTTCACTTGCTACATTCATCACCTGCTGTTCTCTACCTACACCTCAACCTTTTCCACTATCCCAGACATTATCTGGATTTACCAGACACATGTGCAAAATGGAACTTTGACCTACAAATCATACATTCCATAACATTGCCATACCTATCCTTTATGTTCATTCTTCTACCATCCACCCACTATTCACTGTTACTGCTAGGCCCACTATCTCTCCTCTGATTTGTATACCAACCACTCTTTTTTTCTTCCACAGCATCCACTCTGTCATCACTCTTTTTACCTAAACCTTCACACACACACTCACTAATGAATCCTGAAATGTTCTGAACTCCCAATCACCCTTACCGCTACCCCAATACCATTTGCCTCAGATTTGTACCTACATTACCTCCTTCCAATAAATGAACACACTTCATATCATCACCCAAATCTACCTTACCCACAATTTACACTTTTGCTCAACCAACTCATACCTATTCACATACTCTCATTGAATCTTTCGTTTAATATAAAAATATCTCATATCTGATCATACTTATCTCCCTGCTTCTCTTTCGTGTACTTTTCACCCAACTTTGCAAGGATCGCTTTCATACCTTCTTCTTTACCTATAGCCTTTCAATCCAAGTCACATACACACTCAAACGCTTTAGCAGACAAACTAAACAGTATTTCACCATATATTAATTCATAATGTATATTATATATATATATATATATAAATTACTTAATAAATAAATAATATAATCTAATTTATTAATATATATATTATATATTATATATATATATTATTTTATATATTATAATATAATATATGATATAATATTATTTTGTTCTGTATATATTATATAATATATATATTATTATAAGATATATATATAATCACATATATAGTATATAATATATATTATTTTTACATGATCATTAGGGGTCACTGAAGGTCCCCCTGCCTACCTATTATCTGCGGTTACCCTATAAGCTATACGTCCATATATTATATATATATAATATATATATATATATAATACTTTACTATGTAAAATATATAAGCTGATAGACCTTACTTACGTAGAATATATGATATATATTATATATATTAATTTATATAGATGATATATTAATTAATATATATATATATTATATATTATATATATATATATATATTTTAATATATATATATATTTATATATAGAGGCATTTAAAGGTAGCTTTACTTAATTTCCACATTATACTGACCTATATACGGAACTCAATTAGGACTTAACTATTACTAAATGAATAATATCTATCAGTAAACATATTGAAATTTGTCATCCAATCAAACTCATGTAAACACACTCGCATAACAATTATTCTTTTTTACATTAGCTGTGTCAGAAACCACCTGACTTACTCTTACTCACTCACAATGTTTACATACATTATACTCAACACATTGTCGGTGGAAGACAAGTTTACCTTATCGAGAAACACTCAACTAGACAGCATCTCAACCTCAATCATTATGTTTATTACCTACTACTATATATCATGTTTAAACTAGTTAATTAAACTTATTTAATTTAAAATGAAATTTATTTATATGTATATAATTATTATTATATTTTATATTAATTATTATGTATCAAATTAATTATTTTTTTTGTATTTTTGTCTTGATTAAAACACGATTATTTTGATTTTATATCCTACTCAACATCTCCCTATTCAATTTTTAATTTTATTTATTAATTTAAATATTTGAAATAACATGCAATATAATTAACTAATAATAATATCTTACAACAGGAAGGATTTAGTAGAACTAGCATTTACTACAACAGCAACAACAAAACAACGTTATATAAATACATAATACTAATCACAGAATTGATATATATATATATATATATGAACCCATATACATTTATTCAAAGACAATAGTTGCGTTCTTGCGCCGCATCTATTGGAGCTATGGATTAATCATTTTTCACAATGTTAGGACTGCCTTCATAGTTTAAAGATTGGTGAAACGCGTTGACAATCACCAATTTTTGCATTACAAAAGTATTCTTAAGTCAACGCACATATTTATAAACAAGGGGGTAGGCTAGTCTTTTCTCATGAGTCATAAAAATTAAGTCGTTTTCAGATTATAATTATGAGAGATTATTCTGACGTGACGTCAATGCTTTTCATAATGTGGTTCAAAAACGTTATAACTTATAATTTATCAAATTACGAGTCATAATTGATCGCAGGAACGGAACTATTGTCTCTGGAAAATGATGACGCGCTTTCAATTGTAGGAGCAATTACTCACAGACACCTGTAGCTCGTCGCAAAAAAATAAAAATAAAAATAAAAGACAGCAGTATTACTCTCGAGGAAAAGCTGCTTCTTGCAAAACACGCTTTCAACATCTTATTCAACGAACACAATTACACAACCTAAAAAAAATCTCATGATGTAAGGGTGAAAACAAACAACAAACAAAATTTCTCCTCCATACACAAGCAAAGGTAGCTTTCAAAAAAAAAAGTGTTCATTCCCGTCCTCTCTCGAGCATCGAAAAACTATAAGATCCCAAATTCTGAAATCCAGCTTAAATCATTCATCCCAGCATTTTCAACACATTTCGGGAAATGCATTTGGCATCTATATTTGCACAATATACAATGAATGGCATGATCAGTTAACAGTAACTGATATCAATAAAGCATCCTACATTAACTCTTGGCACATTTGGATATAAAAAATAAACTCTATCCTTATGATAAGGATAAAGGTTGAATGGTGTAGTCTCAATCAAAATTAGGCAAATAGTGGCAGAGATTCACAACATCCCTAGTGATATGATGGAATGAAACCCTAAGCGAACAGTCAGAAAAGACGGCGTATTAGCAGTTAATAACAAGAAATTAAAGAAATTTGACAAATTAGTGGTTTTATCTGCATCAAGTTAGCTATTTCATTCAATAGGAAATTCTTAGAAACAAGGATAATACAATTACTTAAGTAAAATTTTAAAAATAAACTTCATCCTTAGATAATTACCTTCATCAAAAAAGTATTAGGCTTAGTTGGGGACCCAGAAATAATTTTAATGAAAGCTAGAGCTGTAAAATGAAGAAATGAAAAAAGAGAAGAAAACTCAGCTTACTTTTTTCTCCATTATGCGATTCACTAGGATTTATTAGTCCAGTGCTACTTATAGGCTAAAAAGATAGTGTTGAACAATTTAATCTATCACAAGGTTAATTGGAATGATGAAATTCCATCAGATATAAAAAAAAAGTTAACCATAAAATGCGCTAACTATGTTCTAAGTCAAAGTCGAAATTGAAATTCCAGCCTGGTCGCACATTACTTGTAGCTATAAATATAAAAGGGATTTTATAGAACCTACATCATTTCAGTGTTTCACAAGAGAGCATATGCTGCATAGCATGCATGACTTCACTATAGACAAAGAATGAAAATATATTGTTCATTGGTAGTTATCTAAAACAAGATTATACCATTTAAATAAAAAATTGATGTTAATCATAGGGCGACGTCATAGAATTGAGTGCAGCAAAATTAGCAGCTAACATTACACCAAATTTTAAAAGATGAAATTAATATGAAATAAGCCAAGCAGATATTTCTGGAAAGAATACTGAAATTGTATTTACATTTATCAAAAATGAATGAAACAAATTTTAAAGCAAAAAATTTGTACACGAATAGAGTTAACATAAATCAGACTTCACAAACTCGATATTAATGCCAATGAAGTCAGTTGTACCACGTAAGGCTAAATGATAGCAATATAGCAAGTAAACGGATATCTGTTAATGACTGTTTTGAAACCAATAAAATATGGAGCACTGGTCCAGAATTTTTGTACAAAGGTAACAAAGCTCATGCCTGAGCAAATAAAGAAAAAAATAAATTAGATTTTCAAAATCATGAAATTAAAAAAAGTAAACCAGTGATGGCCATACAACTCCAAGGAAAGCTCAAACAGACAAGCTCATACATTTAGTGTCACCGTGAACCTAATTAATTTGACCATAAATTCGCATTCTTTTAAAAGTTAAAAAATATCAACAAAAAAATGACAGTAATAATAAAGGTGCTATGACAATCACAGAATTTAAAAGATGCAGAAAAGGCTATTACAATATGTACAAAATAAACAACTTCAGGACTAGCAATACAAAATAAAAAAAAGAAAAGGCCTTACGAAAGAAGGCCACATTTTTGTAACAGTAATAATGGCAATATAGATTCTAAGAAGTTTGTGAAACGAATGATTACAAAATGATTGGTGGAGTTCGGTTATTTCAAAAGGATCCCCAATACTTTCCAAATAGTCATGTTACAAAGCTAATAATGATACATATCATTAGAATCTAAATGGGCATTTAGGAAAACAAACAGTTTAAATGCTTTAAAGAGCAGACATTACTATATTTTATTGGAGCAAGGAGGAAGGATTAAGAAATCCTAAAAGATTGCATAATATTGCAGAAAGCTGCGATACAAGGTCCACATCTCAGCAGCTTGCATGGTGAGATTTTGCCCAAAGACTTAGATAGAAGTGATTATATACCATCCATTTACAACGTATTCAGATGAAGAGATGTCTTAAACTATATTTCAGGTAGAAAATTTTAAGAAAAGTAAGAAAGCATTTTAATATGGTATTAATATTCTTCACTATATGAATCAGAAAGTTTTATAATATATAACAAAGTGAAGGCATGTGTTCGCATCCCACTTCTGATACTAATTTGGGAAAGCGGTGTTTATTTTATTTCTAAATAATTGAATCGGAAAGCTAAAATAAGATCCAACCTTGTTAAGGGTTGACAAAACGATTTAAAAAAAAAAAAAACACAAAACATAATAAAATCAAATTTCACTCTATCCAAATTGAAAATAATTTACTAGGGAGGAAATTTTTTTGGGCTTGTATATAAGACATGTTTCTTATGTATTTTCTTGTGCTGAATTCAAAAATTGTATTGGGTTTTGTCTGTCTGGTCCAGTTTTGATACTATTTGCAATATACACATGGGAAAATTTGTAAAAAAAAAAAAAAAAAAAAATCCTATGAACAGAGATAAAACGGTTGTATATACAAACAGATAATCTAAGCAAAATATATATATTTATCTTGCCCAAATATATATGCTGTGAAAATTTGATAGGACAAATAATAAACAAGATATAGTGGTGGTTTTTCATCTATGAAATGGTAAAACAATTTTTTTTTTTTTTAGTCTTCATGTGAATGGCTTCAAAACTGGACCTTATGTCAGACAAACACCAATATAATTTTTGAATTTAACGCAAAAAAAAAAAAAAAAAAAAAACTTAAATACAAGTCAACAAAAATTTGTTTCCCACTATTATTATTATTATTATTATTATTATTATTATTATTATTATTATTATTATTATTATTATTATTATTATTATTATTATTATTATTATTATTATTATTATTATTATTATTATTATTATAATTATTATTATTATTATTTGTCTATAAGGTCCATTTTGCCGCCATTCGCTTGAAAACTAAATTTTTTTACCATTCCATAAATGAAAAAAACGCCATATCTTTTTTATTATTTGTTCTATCAATATGAGATTTTAACAGAATATATATTTGGGCAATATACACATATATTAATTAGATTATCTGTTTGTATATCCAACCATTTTGATTCTGTTCACTGTAAAAATCATTTTTTTTTTTTTTAATTTTATTCCATGTATACAAAAGCAACAAGTATCTGATCATAGACAGCAGAAAAAAAATGTAAAATTTTGTTCCCCAGTGAATAATTATTCTCATAAGTATTATAATAAACTTGATATATTATATGATTTATATCACGACTCTTTTTCTCTTTTCTTCTCCTCTCCGTTCCGTTCCCTTGCACTCACTTTTTCTGCTTCTCAATTTAGTACAAAATTTAACTTCACTAAATAAAGAAAGGGGTTGATAATTTTCTCCAAATTATTATTATTATTATTATTATTATTATTATTATTATTATTATTATTATTATTATTATTATTATTATTATTATTATTATTATTATTATTATTATTATTATTATTATTATTATTATTATTAATTGTATTAGTTTTAATGTTATTATTATTATTATTATTATTATTATTATTATTATTATTATTATAAATTATAAACTCATAATACTATTGCTATCTTTAAATTGTTATATAATTGTAATTGTTATGATTATAATTGTAATTAATTTTTAGGATTGTAATTATAATTGCTGTAACTGCAATTGTGATTGTTATAATTGTAATTATAGCGATTGTAATTGTTGTATCTATAATTATTATAATTGTAGCTGATATAGTTGTAATTATTCTAATTGTGCATGGTTATTGTGATTGTAACTATTATAATTGTAATTGTTGTGGTTGAAATTGTTATAATTATAGTTATTATAATTATAGTTATTATGGTTGTAATTATTTTGGTTGTAATTGTGGTTGTGATGATTATAATTGTAATTGTGATTGTAATTGTGATTATGATTGTAATTGTTATTATGTTTGTGATTGTAATTGTAATTCTAGTTATAGTTATGATTATAGTTATTGTTGAAGTTATGATAGTGATTATAATTGTAATTGCGGCTGTAGTTGTAATTGTAGTTATGATGATAGTTGTGATTGCAATTATAATTGTGATTGTAATTGTAATTGTGGTCGTGATTATGGTTATAGTAATGATTATGATTGTAATTGTAATTATGGTTATAGTTGTAATTGATTGTAATTGTGATTGTATTTGTGATTGCGACTTTATAGTTACGACTATGGTTATAGTTATGAATGTGATTGTAATTATAATTGTAGTTCTGATTGTAATTTTGATTAGGGTTTTTATTATGATTGTAATTATTATTATTATTATTATTATTATTATTATTATTATTATTATTATTATTATTATTATTATTATTATTATTATTATTATTATTATTATATTATAATTTTAGTTATTGTTATTTAATAATATTATACTGCATGTACGTGAATCCCTTTACTAATGTTATTATTAAAAAATTTTGAGATAATAAATACTGCACGAAACTAAGCATGATTTCAAAGGAAATACACTAGCTAAGGATTACAATTATATTATATTATATAAACTTTTATAATTAATGATTCTACTGCTTAAATAATAAATTACATATGAAACAAGGTATAGTACTTCTTCTGCTCAAAGAACGAAAACGTCCCCCGAGAAGCCCATTTCTGTTTGTATTTTAAACTTAAATTGTTAGTTTTAATGATGAGTGTAATTTATATTTCTGACAGAATAAAATATTTTTGATTTAATTATTATTATTATTATTATTATTATTATTATTATTATTATTATTATTATTATTATTATTATTATTATTATTATTATTATTATTATTATTATTATTATTATTATTATTTCTGGTCAAGAGTAGGCTGTAGTCTTCACGACTGTCCGATTCTGCTTCTTTTACGTGGCACAACAGGCGATCTGGTCAATATGTGTTTGCAAGAGAATATTTATTAATGGACGGAACTCTTAGTAAAATTACTTTGAAACTCTGTAGTAGTAGTAGTAGTAGTAGTAATGGATGTTGACAACCCTGACCCTTGCGAGAAGAAAACTAATAAAATTGCCTATCAAACCTTTATTAGGGACGAAGAAACCCACCACAAAGAAATAAAACCAGAGAAATCTTGGCAAAGAATTTGAGTCATGTAGTTAAAACCAAGAATCGGACATAATTTTTTGAGGAAAAAGAAATACTATCTGAGCAAATACCGAAACGGGGCTAGGCAATTGAAGCTACTATTTTGTTCAGAAAAGTCTAACTATTGATAGTGATTAGGATAAAGATATTATTAGATAGGCCTACTGAATAATAGTAGTATTATTAATGGTGTTAATAATGATGGTGGTGGTTGTGATAATGATGATAATAATAATAATAATAATAATAATAATAAATAATAATAATAACCCCTACTTGAATAGGACTCTGCCCGTGAGTGATGGTGACATTTGTAGTATATATATATATATATATATATATATATATATATATATATATATATATATATATATATATATATATATATATATATATATATATAATAATTTTATGTATATATATATATAAACATAATAATAATAATAATATATAAATATATATATATGTAATATCATATAATAATAATAATAATAATATGTATATATGTATATATGTAAAGTTATCCTCAGCAATTCTTAAAAGATAATATAAACAAATGATTTTGACAATATATGTATGTATATGTGGGGAATTTTGTGTTCACTCAAATAAATCAAATAATAATAATAATAATGTTTTTGTCTGTTATAAATATAAATATATATATATATATAAATATATATATATATATATATATATACGAGCAAGCATCGTTTTACGATGGCCCATTTTAAGACTTCGCATTAGCGACCTTTTGAAAATTACCTGAATATGGAAAAAAATGAAGGAAAACACGAAAAAAATAAAGCAAATGGTGATGCAGTAATACTTTTTATTTTTAATGGTGCATTGTGAATGGAAAAAATAGCAATAACTAGAGTTGTTTAAGCTGAGTGCGTGGTTTTGTAGATATTTTACGCCATTACATACTTTATTATCCTTTTTGGAAATATATTATGAGTTTCTCTTAATTCTAAACGCATTTTCATAATTAAATTGTAGATATGATCTTGCTGATGTTACTGTTTTGCATCTGAATTGAACTCGTACATGTAACGTGTAATCTTTCTTATTACAGGTGTTGGCATGACTTCATTGCGAAGAAATTGCATAGATCATACTGCTGTATTTTAGTTTATTTGCTTGCTAACAGTATACCTTCATTGAACAGTGAAATAGAGAAAAATCATTAGTTTTGTAAGAAGAGTTTATTTTGACTATTTCAAAGTACTGCTAAGAGGCAAAATGTATATCCCATTATTACTTCATGTGGTGAGAAAAACATGTACAGAGTACATGCTGCAATGGACGGAGTAAAAAAAAAAAAAAGGTGATTAAAATTTAACATACCAATGGTATGGTATGAACATGATGGGAAGAAGAGTTAAAGAAAAGCATCCATTATCATTTTATACGAATCCATCCCGGCAAGCTTTAGTGGGTGCTCGGGATGACCTTCCACAAAATGTCATACAACACCTAACATAAGAAGACGTTGCCAAGCCGTAATACGAACCAGCAGAAGACATGCACTGCATTAAAGAACATCGAAAATTGAAATACTGTATCATAGCAGCAATAATTTTCAATATAACATTGTTTACTTGATACGTGGGCAAAATTTTCAACATTTTCGTGAATTGTTGGATAATTGCTTGTAATATCACCAAACGGACTCAATGTTTACTTTGACCTTTTTGTACCAAACATCATCAGTCATGTTAATTGTTTTATTTCAAATGTACGGTAATTTTGAGGGGTACATATATATATATATGCCATATATATATATATATATATATATATATGGTAATATATATATATATATATATATATATATATATATATATATATATATATATAATGGTTAGAAAAACTTTTAAAAAACAATGGTTTTTTTAAAAAAAAAAATAATAAACCATGTTTTTTGTTTATTATTTTCCTTACATTTAATCGATATTTATTTTGGTATAGTGTTTACATCATGTATATATGATGTAAAGTTTTTGAGCCAGAATATTTATATTAAGTACTCAGAAACAACAATTTAATTTAAACACAAAGATTTTTCACTTTCACTTTTCTCAAAAAACATATTTGGGATTATTTTCAATTATATATATATATATATGTATCTATATTTATATATATATATATATATATATATATATATATATATATATATATAAATAAAGAGATATATGCTCTATAGATCTATATATATTTATATGAGGCTATTTATAAAGAGGGTTGACTCAGGAACGAAAATCAATAAAAAATGTGTCGTTATTTCAATAATTTTAGGATGAAAAAATTCACCTAACCTAACCAACCTAATCTAACCTAACCTAACCGAACATAACCTAACCTGACCTAACCCTAACCGTCCATCCTCTCTCTCCTCTCTCTCTCCCTCTCTCTCTCTTTCTTTCCTCTCTCTCTCCCATATTCTATTTACAGAGATAAATATATACTCTCTCTCTCTATATATTCTCCTCTTTCTTTCATATATATATATATATATATATATATATATATATATATATATATATATATATATATATATATATATATATATATATATATATATATATATATGTTTAATATATTATATATATATATATATATATATATATATATATATATATATATATATATACTGATATATATATATATATATATATATATATATATATATATATAGTAATAGTTGAGATTAACGGATTCTAAAAGAAATTGATATTTTTTTAAAATTAATCGATGTTTTGAAATGGGTATGAAGCAACGCTGCCACATGTTGTAAATAAAAAATTGCCACATTTACGATATATTTATAAGCAACGTTATTTGGTGTTTTATATATTATTTATTTTTACGTTCAAAAAATAAGTAAGGTTATGATAAGTTTTATTAAGTAGACACAGATTTTCTGTGTATACTTAACAAAACTTATCGTAGCCTAAATAAACTTAATTGGTCATAAACATAATTTAAGCATAAAAAAAATACGGTAGATGGATTAAATTTATATATGAGAGAGGTTTGGCAGATCTTTTTAGTCCTCTTACATGGGGAAGAAATAAATAAAAATACTAAACAATTATAGAAAAAAAATCGATATTTCGTCAGAATCCGCTAATCTCAATTATTACCATATATATATTAATGTGGATGCATACATTCCATTCTCTATCCCTTGAACTAATACTGATAAGCCTCGATTTATCAGAAATTATCGCTGTCTTCAAATCCAGAAACTAATGCTTTAATGCACTTCATTCCGGATTGGCAAAAAATCAGCTCTTCTAGACAAAAAACTTTTCTTGGTAGAAATTGC
This sequence comes from Trachelipus rathkii, assembly GCA_015478945.1. Lineage (NCBI taxonomy): Eukaryota > Metazoa > Arthropoda > Malacostraca > Isopoda > Trachelipodidae > Trachelipus > Trachelipus rathkii. Next base: position 33,357 of record JABUQX010060987.1, on the reverse strand, counting down.
AACAATCTTTCTGGTTCTTCTACCTCACACTCTTTCTAACATTTTGTAATTTTAAAATGTAAACTCCAACTTTGCTTCTTCCTCTCTTCCTCTTCTTGTTTCTATCTCTATTGGTAATACTGCTGTCTTAACTTCTGCTAAAGATAAACTGTTTGCTCAAACTTTTTCCTATAATTCAAACTCTAGAGGGTTCCAGAGCTATTCCCCCTCTCCACCTTCTTTCAACTCATTGAAATGTTATTTCTGCATTCTCTGAGCTTAACACTAATAATGAAGAGTGCTGAAGTTATCCCTCAAGTGGTCCTCAAAACTTGTGTTTCTGAGCTTGCACCCTGCCTTGGTAACCTGTCTCCTCACTGCCAATAAACTTCAACCTTTCCTTCCTGCTGAAAGAATGCATTCATTCAGCATGTGATGAAGTGAAACTCGAGTCAACAACCAAACTATCGTCCTATCGCTTTAACCTCTGTTTTTCCCAAAGTTTCCTAATCTATTCTTAACAAGAAGATTTAGAAATATCTTAAATTTTCAATCTTATCTCACATTGCCGGTATGGCATCTGTAAGAACCAATCGACTGGTGATCTTCCTCTTTACTTTCTCGCCGACTCTCGGTCCTCTTCTCTTCCGCATTTCGGTGAATCTTTTTCTGTAGCGCTAGACATATCGAAGGCCTTCGATAAACTCTGGCACAAAGATTTAATATCTAAATTTCTAACTTTCGTTATTTATCCTTATCTTGACTTTCGTTCCAGTCGTTATATGACTGCTATTGTAGATAGCCACCATTTATCCTTTAAATTTATCCATAGTGATGTTCCTCAGTATTCTGTTCTATCCCAAACTCTCTTTTTTTTT